>JBBPUL010000195.1:0-30061 GCA_038094675.1 Spongispora temasekensis
AATTGCACATGAAGATCAGAGTCCTCATGTGCAGCTTTTTCCCGTAAGATTTGATATGCTTGCTTGAAGATGTTAGAGAAAGGATGATGGTTGCTAAGCATATCTTGCAGCTCAAAGAGTACTTGACAATCTAAATTCATATTTTATTGCACACGTATATCAGTTTCCTACAGCACGCTAACATAGACTAATCTAAATATGGAACCACATGGTTTTTGTTGTAACCGACGCAAGCGAGAAGAGTGATGGCTAAGTATGTGATGTACCTTTCTCATGCCTTGCCTGCTGTAGTTTAGATAGTATTTGTGAATTTCATAGTGTTTCATAGTCTCCATAGTGTCTCATAGTGTCTCATAGTATCTCATAGTATCTCATAGTATCCCTAGTATATTATAGTTCTATTTGATGCAGAATGGAGAGCTTTCAGCATGTATGACAAGATGGCATAGTGTCAATGTCGGAGTCTGTGCAACAGGAGAGAAAATAAAACATACCAGAACTGGGTAGCAAACAGCACAAGGCACCCAAAATGCCACACGGACGTCCAAGAAAACAGAACACTGCACAAAATATGACTGGCCTATGGAACCAGGGCCCCCCAGGAGCGAAACAGCCTGCATCTTGCAATTCTGAGTCCTTTGAGGCTAAGCATGAGTCAGAATCTGAAGAATCTGCACTTTCAAAGTGCCCAAAATTAAATGGGCCAGAATCAGCTTCTGTGGACTCAGAGTCTGATGAAGATTGGGACTAGTGTTGCCACAACTTCGACTTGAAGCTGACTCTAGCCGAGACCAGGTGCCTGGTTTAGCCGAACTGAACCAAGCTTACTAGCATCACGTCACCCAGCTAACTTCACTCAGCTAGTTGCGACTTCCCACTTCGGGCCAGCTAACCAGTTGCCATAAGCTATAGACTGCTGTAACCTGGGAGTCAGCCTGGAGGTGACACCATAACCTGTTGCACTAGTGTAATTCACACCACTGCTACTCGGTGCTAGAATCTAAATAGTGTATGGTACCAGTAAGTATTATCTAATAGATACTACCTGTAGTACCATCACATCGTTTGTCACAGACTGTAGTCATCATGTCATACAGTCATAGACTCATACACCATCACTTTATTCCTCCTTGTTAGTGGTACCACTGCATTATCGTGTCGTGGGCCTCATGGCACTGTGACATTGCATTGAAGTCGAGCCGTCATCATTGCATTGTCAATGCATCATTGCACTGAGTTGTTGTGCTAGGAAGGAAGGGTGAGGACAAAGACGAAGATGAGCATGAGGTGTACTCACCATGACTTAGTTCATTGCACCATCCTCATCCTCATTATCCTCACATTAACATCACATCATGGCATGCTCTTACGTTAGTTGATGTGTCATGTCATGGTGCCACATTGCATTGTTGGCATTCTTGTGATCTTCATGTCTAAGTCATTGTTGCATCGTTGCTGTGTCATCAGTCAGTATCGCATTGGTGCCATATTGTCGAGTTGTTGTCCAGCCGACACTAAGTGAAGAGTGAGGATGGTGCAGATGAGGATGAGACATACTCACTGCGACCCGTCATCATTGTGCTAAGTTGTTGTTGGCATCATGGTGCCATCATTTGTCGTCATTGTGTCATGGCATGCTATAGCATCTGTCGTTGTGCCATGCACGTCACGTCATCGTCATCATTGTTGTGGTCATGGTGGTGCCGGCATGCTGTGTCATTCATTGTCATTAGATGGCAGCACACCATCATGTTGGGTTGTTGCATGAGGGAGAAGGGTGCGGATTGTGAGGATGAGAGCGAGGCATACTCACTGTCATCATTGCGTCGTCACACTGAGTCATCGCATTGTCAATGTATTTGTTGACATGTTGATGTGTCATCATACTGAGTTGTGGCAAGAGTGAACAAGGGTTAGGAATCTGACGATGGTGAGGATGTTGTAGGCATACTCACTATCCCCGTCATTGTTGTTATCACATCATTGTTGTTACTGCATCATTAGTCGGTGTTGTGAATCGTAATCATGCAAAAGCCAGCCTACTACAGTGGGATATCTAAAAAAAAAATTTGAGAGTTTCATCTCAGAGAGGAGTAAGAGCATGCACTGCAAGCCTCAAGAATTAGCTGAGACTCGAGAGTGGCTGCCCGGTGCCTGGGTTGTCGGATTCATTTGCTCTGCCATGTGTCAATGTCAATGTCTCTCTTGCCACTCAGAGGATTATTAGGACCTTGTTAACTACACGCTGTCTCCAACACAACAAGACAAACTGGACAGGGTAAGATAGGGGAGTGGGTATACAGATGCACAAGCATCATGAAGGATAGTGAGGACGAGGCAGTGCAAACACTACGCTCTCGACAGAAGCAAGGTGTTCAAGTCAAAACATATTATAGTGCTAAGTCCGAGTTACAAGATGAAAACAACCTGTGCTTCATGCAGATAAAACACGACAATGGAGTCCATATGCCGATACAAGTAGCAGGTGCTAGGTAACTACATATTCACCCTCAAGAAAAGACCTTGACTTGCCCACATGGATTGCCATCACCTTCTATCAGGGCGATTGCATCTAGGGCTGCAGTCACTGCCTTGTCGCTACTGCCCTCCATCATGAGATCACCAAGTAGATCCTCCTCAACCTCATTTGTGAGCATCTCGGCCTCTGTCATCTGCCAGTATTGACCGAAATTAACTTGTTCTTGTTTTAATGAGAACTTCAGTAGTTGTAACACTTCAATAAGGCCCGAGCTAATACGGTTTTGTTTCTTTGTATCAGTTTCTGTGCTGGACGAAAATACGCATTCACAGGGGATGGAGGAAGGTTGGATGGGAAGGTAATCCATTGCCATGCGATAGATCATGGGGAATCTTGCTCGCTTGAGCTGCACCCAATGCCAACAGTGAGTTATGATTCATTTAGCACATGATTGAATTGCTCACCTCCCAGAATGCGAGTACATCCATACTATCTGGGTCACTGGTTGTCGCAATGTACGAGCCAAACTCTTCTTTGACTGACGATGGTCTGTGTTTTTGGGTGGGTATCTCCATCGCGTCCAGGCCATATACTGATGCCAGGTCCATGTATGCAGGTCGCATGATTGTGGAAGTTGGCTGAGAGTTTGAAGTGGGATACTTCATGTGATACTGTTCCATCTGGGAATGTATATAATGAGAACATCTAACATTCAGAAGAATCATTACTCACTATTTCCAAGATACTCACTTTAATGGAGGAAATCTCATTTCCCCACCTGCGCTCCACCCATGAAAACCATATAACAGGGTGAATAACTTGGAGCGTGAACAATAAGTTAGCACTGTTGGTATCCAGAAGGATTGTACTTACACATTGCCACAATATAAGCATCATTGCCACACATCAATCCATAATACCGTTCTGCATATGCCAGCCCTTCACTAAGAATTGGACTGAATTGGGGGTTTGCGGTGGACGACAACATGCACTTCCACTTTTTCAGGAATGTCTCATATGCGGGTAATGCTCCACCAAGTAAAGGAATTTGCTCTGAGGTCATTGTGTGATGGGCCATGGCAGGCACCTGCAAACAATTTGTTAGCATGGAATGTGTACACCGAAAAGTTGTTCTCACATAAAGAACAAACTTGAGATCTTGTAGTACTTCCCAATGCATCAGTGCCAACTTCTGGAAGGTTAAATTTGCGTTTCGTGGTGTATTTACCCAAAGATCAAGCACCTACATGAAAACTTTCAGATATGACTTTAATGGTAATTTGACCACAAACCTGGCATAGCATACGCAGGCGGTTGATAATGTAATTGGTAGAGTCCCAGCAAGTCCCAATGTCGTGGAGAAGTTGAATGATGGGAAGCTTTATGGGCATGCCGTTCTTCAAGAATAGTTGGTTTTCATTTCTGGACTTGATGGTTTGCTGGAAGTTCCGTCGACATTGACCCGAATTATGGACGCATTGTACAGTCTCCCTTCCATGCTGTATCGGGTCCTCTTGCAGTGCCTTGATGTAGTCAACTTTCTTCAAAATGTGTGGTGCATTACCCCAACTCCTGGGAATGTCGGAAAAGTCTGCACGAGAGTATTTGTTGATGACATGTTGCATGCAAATATTCATAATGTGAGGGAAGCAATGCATGTGATGAGCTTAGGGATCAAATTCGAACTTGCGCTCATCCTGTAAGATCTGTGCAAATACTGATAGGGCAGTGTCATTATTTGTAGCATTGTCCATCGTAAAGTGACCGATCTAGCAGTACATTAGTAGTAGTCTAGTAGATAATGAATGGGCCAAGTATAATTTATAAACCTTGTCCATTAGTATCTCGGCCTGGTCAATTAGGTACAGGATAACTCGAGTGATTTCCTTGCCCGTGTGTGCACCAGGAAGATTGTGGAAGGCGATTAATGTGGTCCTCATATTGAGTTGGTTAGAATGTTCATCCAACAAGTTTCGGCTGATCCAGTGGGCTGTGATTGTGATGTATGAGTCGAGCTTGCTAGCAGACCATATACCTGCCATAAACGAGATTGCCCCAATAGCTTTCTGAAGTAAAGCAAACATCAGCGATGTTATAGTGAGAAATGATCGACCATAAACCTTCAGTTCATCTTTGAGCTGCCAGAATTTCTTTCGACAGTGATGGAGGATGAGCTTGCAAGTCTTGGTACGATGAGGGATATCGGTATCCAGCAGATCACGATGAAGAAATAAGAACAGTCAGCAAAATTGAGGACATTCCATCACGTAGATGGCCTGATCTGCACCCAAGTCAAACGAATCATGTTAGCAATGTGGTAAACCAATTTACCTGGTCATTAACAATGATAAACTCAATGAGAAGTTCTTGCAGGGTTTCTACAGAGTACTCTGGGAGATTTGCACTGTTGTCAATCCTAGGTCGCACTCCGATATGGACTCTGTCACCTTCTCCAGGGGGGGGCGGAGGCGGCAGCTTGTCAATTGCAGTGCCAGGCTGTTTAAGTGCTTGTTGAAGAGTATTGTATGTGTAACCCCTGTTGAAGGCAGTCTTGATTAACGTAGCACGTAAGGGCCATTGACACTCTTCCATTTTGTTGAGGTAAAGAAGGGGATGGGTCGAGTCTAGGTGGCTGTGAAGTGTAGTAGTCGAAGATTTCAGCGAGTACATTTTGCTACATTGTCTCTCCATCACCATCACAACCCAGTGCGTGGCAATCGCAGGGTCAGATTTGGCTCTAGTGTTGCACGATAGATGGTGTCATTGGTGGGGAGACAATCAAGGCCAGGCTGAACAGCTCTCCTGAAATCAGTGAGGACAAACTCATATGCAGTGGTCAGCAACTCCAAGATTAGCAGACCACCCTCAGGTTCATGAGAGAGTCTACAAGATCACACACGTTACTGCTGATCAGCTGAAAACTCACGTTATACAGCCACATATTGCCTACTTTGGTTTCTTCTCAGGGAAAGCCCACTCTTCGACCACTCGTGCAAGCGCCTCGAAGTCTTGAGTACTAACCCCATCAAATACCTGTCAAGGCAGTCAGTTGTAACTTCTGAGAGCTCTCCTGGCCTATGATTAGTACCAACCTGAATGCCATCATTTGAATTACCATGAGCACTGCATAGGTTGAAGTTCTGCAAGAGGTTCCTGAATTACACTCGGGGTGAGGCATTCATAATATGTACTGGGTAGTGAGGGTCATGAAATGATCAAGAGGAGAGAGGGTTTACGTGGTGTAACATTCGCTTCCACAGAAATGTAGGACTTTGAGGTGGCAACTTCGGATAATTTAATGATGTTTGTATCACTTAAAGTAGGCGAACAAGGTGGGCCCCTTGCGATGACTGGCACAGCAGCTGGCTTGACTCCTGTGCCATTGGAATGTGTCCTATGCAATAAAGTGGGAGGTGGTGACTCTGTGGAATTCCTATGAAGTGATAGGCCAGAAAATGGCTCAGTTGGGTATGATTTCATCTGCAGATGATATGCAGTCATTAGGAAGGGTTGCGCTGAACATCAAGAGCCTGGGGAGTCCACAGTGAACAACATGTGGTGATGAGGATTCGGACGGGAGAGCATTTCTTGTGGGACTTACGCTGTCAAATGCCACTGAAATCAATTAGGAGGAATTTCATAGGGGGGTTAAAACTTAAAAATTGATTCCTGCTATGTGGGGGTAATATGACCAAAGTTGGAACTTGGAACTCAGACAAAAGATGGCTTGACACACCTGTGAGAAGATGAACTGAGATTCTCCCTCAGAGAAGTCATGTGCTCCGAGAGTTACAGACTGCCAGTTAAAGTGCATAGACATGAATGGTCATTCTCTAGTAAGGCCACAGTCTGACGGATTTCTTCCTCGCAGTTCCTGTACTGATAATAGTGCTGTACAACTGGCTTCATTGGCCCATGTAGCATTGATTCAAGGCTAAGACTGCTCGCTAAGCTCTGAAACGTTGTCAAAAAGTCACCGAAAATTTGTGAAAACTGCAAGCATGCCCAAGTCATTCACGAGAGAAGCAGTGAGGGTTGACGGTAGATATGTACTAAATGAAGTGCTTGGAAATGGCTCCTATGGTAGGTGAAATGTTTAAAAGCTGGGATTCGAAACTGATCAACCTACTGGTGTGGTAAACATTTTGCAGCCACAGTTTATGGTGCTAAGGACATAATCACAAAACAAGCTGTTGCCGTCAAGTTAGAACCAATGAGTGAGAGAGGGTCTCATGAAAGTCATCTAGAACATGAATACCAAGTCCTTAGTGAGCTTGCAGGTAACACAGGACTTCCCTGGGTCCATTGGTTCAGCAGAGAAGGGTCTTATCGAGCCATGGTCATTGACAAGCTTGGTCCATCTTTGGACCAAGTACTTGAAGCATCTCCTGGTGGCACGCTGGAACTGCACCACATTGCTGGTTTGGGACTACAAATGGTGAGTTGATATAGACGTCAGGTCTGTTGTACATGCTTGACTTGCCTCAGATATCCCTCCTCGAATACATTCATTCTCGCCACTTCATTCATCGTGATATCAAACCGCAAAATATGCTCATGAGCATTGAGGGCTCAAAGGATACAGTTTTTTTCATCGATTTTGGTATAGCAAAATGCTACAGGAATCCATCTTCACGCATTCACATTCCTATGAGCCAGAAATCCAAGGGTACTGTACTCACTGGCACACCAGCTTTTACATCTGTGAATAGCCATCTCAGGCTCAAAGTTAGCCGGAGAGACGATATTGAATCACTGGCCTACACACTTCTGTTTCTTTACGCTGGATCTTTATCTTGGTTGGCACCTCTAGCAGCTCCAGCTTGCTTGTCGAATTCAGTCATCTATTAAGGGAAGAAGATATGCACAGCTGAATGCTTTCCTAGCATGCCCACCGAATTCTTGACCATACTTTCTATGCTCGCAATCTCTCATTCATGCAAAGACCAAGCTACATAATCATGTTATCTGGTTGACAGGACCAACAGCTGGCATTCTTCATGCAGACGTGCTCCACTGCAGATATGTATGAATGGAAACAATCATATTGAGGGTGTATAATGGCACGTATCCTGTATGTACAATAGGTCATATTCTGAGGTCTCTGGGGAGTCATGTATTTATAGTAGCTAACATATACCTACTCGATCCACAATGTCACTGATCTGCAATACTATGTTTTCTTTCTTCACCTTCTCTTTGCCTTGCAGTGTTGTGGTGTCGTCGTTGCAGTTACAACGGCCTAGGCGCGATGTCATAGTTGTCATCGTGATGCACTGCCACTGCCATAGACTTCCTGTGGTCATCGTGGTCACCTCACTGTGTTGCACCAGCAGTGGTGGTGGTACTGTCGTGTCGATGTCAGTTGTCATTGTCAGTCGATGTCACGTCATTGGGGTCTGGCATTAATGCACTGTTTTATTTCGTTGCCATCTCGATTCTTGTCATCCTCATCCTCGTCGCGTGATTGCCCATGTTGACAATTCTCATTGTTTCAATGTCGCACCGTTGTCAGTCAATGTCACATCGTTTGTTGGCATGGATGGGGTCTGGATACTGGCATAGAGCATGGGTGAACAAAATCCTGCCCCATTATACCTGTCCATTAATAACACACTCACCACACACACATATTGTCCCGCTTACCCCACCAACGATGTCGATCATCCTGAAGACGGAACCACCGATGTTCCAGAGGACACAGGAGAGGCAGGGTGAGATGGGTGAAGGAGAGAGGTGGGGAGAGGTGGGTAAGCAAGAGAGAGAGAGGGGGGGACATACCTCATCCATCTCCATTGTGGCATCGCTTCTGCCATTTCCCCAACACATCGTTGTGTAATATGTATGTGAGAAAGGGGGATGAAGGGTTGTATGTGCATCACAGTGCATGTGCGTGCACTGTTCTCATCAACATTGTGTATGAGGGAGTGATGTGCGCCACTGCTGGTGGTGGTCATGTGTCACACCATCAACAGTTGCACGTTGTCATTGTGTTGCTAATGAGTCGCATCATGGGTATTGTGGCATTGTCAATGTTGCACGTGAGCCTGAGAGAGTGGGATGGTGTGTGGCAGTGTGTATGTCGTCGTCATCATCGGCAATAATCAAGTCAACTTTAAGTTGGTGGAAGTTGACTTGCAGTCTGCTTAAGCCAGCCAATGACTTCAGCCAGTGGGATCAGCTAACCGAGTCAGGACTGGTCAGGATTTATATGAAGTGAGGTCATCTCAGGCCAAGTTGCACAGTAAGTCACAATTAGCCAGGCTGGGCCGAGCCGAGCTGAGTTCTGGCAACACTAGGTGGTGGTGGGCTGCATCATCTTCCTACAGCAGTATTGTCATTGTTGTCAGGAGAGGGAGAAAGGAGAAATACAGTAGCATCTGTTTGTCTTTGCAAATGGAGTGGGCAGTTTCCAGGTTGCAGTGACATTCAACTCAAAGCAGAGTGTGGTGTAATTGAGGTAGGCCAGATCCTATGTCAGTGAGAATGAGAATGATGATGAGTACTTACCATCATTGTTTATTATTTGAGTCTAAGAAAAGTCTAAAAGTCTTTGAAATTTTTAAGTTGTGTAATTGAATGATGTAAGCAACATACATATGTAATCCAAAATTTTGCCAAGTCTTCTTGCTACATGTTTCTACTACACTTTAGTAGTACACATTTTGGTGGTACTTCATCACTCAGATTTTACCCTATCTTTTCTCCAGATGTTTGGTATACATACTTTTGTACATTTTATGCTATGCTTTTTGGTAGTACTCACTCATAACAAATGATATAAGCAACAATAAATTTTACTAAGTCTTTCTCTTCTTGTTTGGTACACTTTTTGACAGTACTTCATAGCTTGTCTGGGTTAGGAATATTAGCAAAACTGGTTGGACCTGGTCAGTAGAAAAAAAACATTGATTAGTCTGGGTTAGGAATATTAACAAAGCACTCGTAGTTAGACTTGGTTAGTAGAAAAACATTGGTTAGTCTAGGTTAGGAATATTGGCAAAGCACTATTTAGACTTGGTTAGTAGGAAAACATTGGTTAGTCTGGGTTATGAATATTGACAAAGCACTAGTTAGACTTGGTTAGTAGGAAAACATTGGTTAGTCTAGGTTAGAAATATTATCTAAGCACTAGTTATACTTGGTTAGTATGAAATATTGGTTAGTCTGGGTTAGAAATATTAGCAAAGCACTGGTTAGACTTAGTTAGTAGGAAAACATTGGTTAGTCTAGGTTAGAAATATTAGCAAAGCACTAATTAGGCCCAGTTAGTAGTGGAAAAATATTGATCAGTACTACCATTAGTCATTATGACACTATGATTACTATGATTACTATGAACACTATGAAACACTATGAACACTATGGCACTATGACACTATGAGTACTATAAGTACTATAATTACTATAAGTCATTATGAACACTATGAACACTATGGCACTATAGCACTATGATACTATGATACAATGAGTCGATCAGCAAATTATGGATGAATTGTACAGCCCTTTCTAGGGCTGTCCAGACATTTCAGCCCTCACAGCCTCCACAGATATGTCCTTCACTGGAGATGGTTGTGCAGGAGTATACAGAGCTGGAGACCACCTATCCTAAGGGCTGTTCATGGTCTGTCCACAGCCTATGGATGGTCTGTGGATGGTCTGCATATGGTCTGTTAAATACTGTAATTGCTCTACATTAGTTCTGGTACAGTTTTGTACATACTCTGGTGATGGCTTTCTATAGAAGTGCACAGAGGCACAATACCCCTGCTAACAGTCTGTGATGCCAAATGCTATCCCTTTTCTAAATCAGTTGTGAGACAGTTTTATACTTGATCTGTAACAGAACTGGTAGTCATTGGCCTAAGTCTCTGAATCACTGTCCCATTATAAGGTTTAGCAGACTCTAATCAGACCTTCATAAAATCAACCATCATTCATGAAGGCAAGAAATGCAGCATAAAACATGTATCATTAAGCACTTATACTACAGTAAACAAGTCCAAGGCTGAAGGCTATCAAAAGAGGAGCCCAAGATCTGAACCACTTTCATCAGAACCATTGATGGGCTGCCCAAGCCTAAGCAGATATGTTAGTAGTTGAACAACATTGTAATACAAATATGATTACTTCTCCTGCTGCACCCAGTCTCGAAGCATGCACTTGAAATATTTTGAATGTTCAGCATTTTCGAGGACAGCTGTCACTCCCTTGTTTGCACTACATAGTGCTCGACCACAGGAGTCTTCATTGATTGTCGGAACCTTCAGTTGACCATGATCTCGGTAGGCAACATGAACTACCTTTATCTGAACAAAGATTGGTTAGAACACACAACAGAAAATATGTAAACTCACTGCAGCAGTAATCAATCCAACAGCAGAAGGAGGAATTATGGTAGTGAATTCGTTGCAGCTCCTTAATGATGTACGACATGACGATTTGTAGTAGAACACAAGGCATGCATGCTTGATAGCATCATGCGAGAAGTTCCAGAGTTTACCCTGTATGGTTATTAAAATTTGTACATTATGAGTCATCGACTCACCTCCTCGTCTGGCGGTCCTCACAGCCAATCACCATCCTGGAGGAGTCATAATTCATGAAGCAGCATTCTTGACATATTCAATGGCCCTCTTACTACTCCACTTCGAGCCTTCAGAGATGTCGAGTTCCTTGTAATGCTGGCACACCACAGCCATGGCAATCTGTTTCAATTTGCTGCAGAAGTTCCCGTTTTCATTGTAAAGCTACATTATGGAGTTAAGTACCAAGTGCAGGAATATTTTTAAAAAAACTCACTATACAAGTCATTGCATGTCTGTGTTGTGGATACTGGCCATCTTCAATAGAAAGGTGCTTCACGTTATACTCAGCATGGACTTCACCTAGAATCTCCAATCCAACACCTTGGGTTGCAGCTTCGAGCGTAATAAATGGGTTACGAGTTGCATAGTACGCACGCACCAATAACTTGCAACAGCAGAGGAACGCTTTCATAAGAGGTGGATAGTAGTTGAGACATGTCGGATCATCCGATGATAGTGCCCATTGGCTGCCGACAATGGTGATATTATCCTCCTCCAAAGAGGAGTGTGCGGGTTGAGTTGCACTGGCTTAAATCTGCTGTGGATGAGCACGGGGTGGATGGCAGTGACCATTCTTGGATTGGTGATGTTCAAGGACATCGTACAGCAAGTCGTCTGATCTGTCAGGGTAAGAATCCTTGCTTCCACGATGGCTTGAGACATTGTGAGATGGAGGCGCAGTCTTGGATTTGCCTTTATGCAGATGATAAGCATTACCATCATCATCTTTGCCTGTGTGGTGACAGGAAACACTGGGGTTGTCCTTGCGAGTATGCTGATCATAGTCATCATCACGGTGACAATTGTTCCTTTGCCTGACCAAAATTAAGTGGTAAGGGTTGTGATACAAGAAACATATATGCATACCTTTCGAATGCATTGTCTTCGATTTGCTTTTAGGAAGACGATGGATGTGATCGTCGTTATTTGTGCCTTCGCGGTTATGAGAAACACTGGGGTTGTTTTTGTGAGAGTCAACATTGGCGCCATCACATTCGCAGTAATGATCGTTCGCTGACGTTCCTTTGCCTGACTGAGATATGGTGGTAAGAGAAACAACACAAGAAATGCACACCAATACCTTGCAGATGCACTGTCAATTTCCCTTTATGAGGATGATGAATGTCATTTGCACCTTTGTGGTCATGAGAAGCACTGAGGTTGTCCTTGTGAGTATCCCGAACATGGTCAACATTGTTGTTATCATGCTCACGGTGATGATTGCTTATAGTTCCTTTGCCTGACCAAAATTAGGTGGTAAGGGCTGTGACATGAGAAATGCATACCTTTCTTCTTGTTCTTGTTTGTGGGAAATGAGCTAGGTGGAAAGTACAGAGGCTCATCTGAGTCCCCATTGGTAGCAGGGTCATTGTCAAGGTCATCATCTTCCTCTTCTTCCCCCTTGTCACCACCACCCTTGAGAAGGAGATAAGTAACTCATGCTGAGAGTTGGGTTGATGGAATCCAAAATGTTCTCCCGTGCCTGCAGCATGGAATGACGAAACATTTGGGATGTTGGTGTTGATATCGTTCTCACTGGCATCATCCTGTAAGGGACAAAAATTTTGAGTAGAGAAACAGATACAAAAATGTGTATTACCTGGCTGATAGTCCTCACTTTTTTCGTCTTCCGCCTGCTTGATGTCTTCACAGGTGCCATGGGATTGACTGGTTCAGTGTCGGGCATGGTCACTACTTGGTACTTCTGACTTATCTTCTGCTCGAGGGTAGTGCTGACTTTCCTTAGCTGCTCTGCATGCCCGTTCTTGCTGATGTTTGCGCAGTGACTGCACTGTGGTTCTTCGTCATTGGGTTGAGTAGCATCTTCCAAGCCACCAAAGTGCTTTCGCTTCTCGCCCTTCGAGTGAGCCATTGGGGAAGCACCCGATCAGAGATAAATGCAGTAGAGATGAGAACTTGATGCTACAGCTCTTTTGTTGTTGTACTGTAAGCGACACCAAACAAGTGCAATGTCACATGCACTGCCTAGAACTTGAAGTCACTCCGAGGGGCTCAGACAAGATGATATTATACCACACAAAGTAGAAATACGTTCGAAGTCAAAGTATTGAGAACAATGTACTACAGTAAAAATATTATTAGTCAACCCATCAATTCATCTACTCAATTTTTCTTCACCCGATGAACATTCAATGTGTCACTGGCAGGAATGCCAGTGTCAACCGCAGAGGTATGGGCAGCATTACCACATAACTGGTCGTATGAATCCTGAAGGAGTTGGTGAACTTTGGAATAGAAAACTTGAGTCAGTTCATCATTTGCATATGTGTTGCGAACCATCTGCCTCCACTTCCAGAGTAGGCTGAAAATAGGCTTGAAGTACGGGTGCAAGTCAGCAAGCATGGCATTGTCACGCGGTTGGTTGATAAAATTTGCTTTCGCAGGTTTTGAAAATAAAAAGTCTTGTTCAAAGGCATGCTCTGCCCAATTGTGGCAGAATGTTTGCTTGAACATCCAATCACGATGGGGGGAATTGTTTGGCCTGCTGTAGAGACAGCAGATTCAAACCAGGATGTAGAATAAGGATTCCATGTCATCCTCAGCAGTCTGTTCTACAGCTTTACGGTCACTTGGTTGTCGTGATGTGTTTTCTTTGATGATGTTGAGAATACAGAGAGACAAGAAAGGCAATGTGCCCTAAATTTTAATCTAGAGGGATATACTACCTATAGTTAATATTTTTGAACTCATGGTGCCAACAGAGGTTGTTGCACTTGTGTTGAGTAGCCTTGCATAGTCAAAGTCAACTATCCAGCCCCTCCTAGTTTGATCTCACTCTGGTGATATGGACGTGGTGGGTTCTCCAGTGGTAGCCACGATAACGTAAGTTGATTCATCTACACCAATGGACAGGGGGGCAATCATGAGGTTGTTCATACTTATATCTTGATGTAAGACACTGGCATCAGTCACCAGCTTGTGCGCTATCATGACACAATTAGAATGGAGTAGCATTGCAAGTTAAAAAAAAACTTACTCTCTGCAATAGTAAGGAATAACCAAACAAGCTCCTCAAGGGACAAGAACATGTAAATTGGGGTCGCGAATGGGGTCATCAAGATCCTGCGATGAATCTGACAATTTCTGATGGCCCGAAGTGTTTGTTGAGGGAGTGTCGACGCATAGCAGGCATACACATCGATCGTGTTCTGAGCAAACTTGAACTCTTGCACATTGCCTTCCTCGCTAACCGTCCAGGAGTGAATGACTTTAGGCACACCTGGTATATCCTTGGGCTTGTTAAGCATGTCGGTTTCATGGTCAATAGACAAAGCATCTACCCAGTAATCTTTCAGAGCAAATTCCTGCAATGTCACTGGATTTCGGACATGATAACATGTTGTGCCCCATCCAACCAAACCATCACTTGTCCAAATGACATCTAGGATATCTAGCCTTTTATTCCCGGGAATGATCACCCACCCGATAATGGCTGGATCATTGTGTTGAGGAGCGGGGGGGAGATTGAGGTCGACCGCTAAGGCATTACAAGCTGTGAGAGGGGGGGAGATGGCCATTTGTTGCTGGTCCAGGAGATCCTCATTGATGTAGATGGTGGAGTCATATCCGAGGTGCATATGATGACTGTAGGCTAGGGTGGTGGTGATATCAATGACTCTTTTGGGATTCACCAGGATGTCTATGGGACGGGAGATAATGACTCCGCTGTGATCATAGTAATGGAGTCGAAGGTTGTTCTTTGTGAGGGAGATGCCAAGGACAAAAGTTTGCCAAGGCTGGTGGCAAAGTATGAGGTAGGACTTCATGTGCATTTGATGCACCACACTCATAGATAACGTGAATTCTTGCTTAGTATACTCCAATACAGCAATAACCTTTCTCCAGGTGATTTGGGATGGTATAACGTTACTGTTGACCAGGACACCATCTGGTTTTCTTCTAAAACTGCTGTCGGGGATTGGAAGTATTGTGAATGTTGAGCAGAACCAGCGTTTACCAGAAGACGGGTGTAGTGGATCTTGTTGAGTCGTTATGCTGAAAGAAGTTGACATTATGGTTGTGATGGCATTGAAGAGCCGAGCATACCAAGTTTCAGTGGAGGCAGTGGGGGGCTCAGTGTGGAGTGAGGCAGTACTAGAGGTTAGTGAAGAAACAACCGAGGGGGCATATGTGGGATCACGAACTTCTGAGTCAGATGAGGTAGGTTCTAGATCATAGTTGTCGTTTTCATCATCCTCACTGACCTCTCCATCTGAACCTATGACCACAGTTTTGACTTGCTTGGCATAGAGTGCTGCTCGGAGAGCTGCAAGGTACTTAGCCTCTTCTATCATGAGTGACTCTATACCAGTCTCAGGTTTAGAGGCTGCACCAGCCTGAAATATATCCTTTGTCTCCACAGGCCCATCGATGTCATCATCAGGTCAGGGATAGGCTAATGCTTCCAAGCACCAGCCGTTTTTGCCAAAGAGAGGTAAGAACATACTCGGCAAAGTGCTGGCAGGGGGAGTAGGATCCCATGGATTGTTGCAATCACCGGTATAAGTATAGATGAGTTTGCACATCTCGACCATTTTACTCTTGGTCCATGCTGGTACAAGTCTTTTGAAGAGAAAGGAGGTGGGCGTAATTTTGTTTTCGTCGATAATACAGTTCTGGAGGTCCCTGGCTAGTAGTAAATCCATGATTTCGCGACCTCAGAGGCCGGCCCCTCCATCTGGTGTAGCAGTAGAGCTCAATTTGCCATACCATCCCTCCTTGATTGAGCTGGTGTGGAAATTCATAGTGGAATGAAGGCATGCCACAGCATTCGGGTGGGGAGACAAAGAACATATGTCCAAAATGCGGAGTTCTGCAGTACTTGTTAGGATCCAGATAGCACCCACATCCTCAGAAAATTCAAAGACTAATTTGATTAGGATTCAGAGGCTAAGCAGGCATCCGCAATATTACAGGTTTGAGAGAGTATAGTACATTTCCTTAGTAAAGTACTTTTTCAAAAAAAGGTTGTGCTATGCTTCATAGAATTTTCTTTTGTGAGCCACAGGTCTGCCTTCAATCTGAACCTCAGAATGATGTTGAGGACAATGAGAAGGGCGCAAGCCTGGGAGAGTGGAATGACATCTCTGAGTAGAGATCCGTTGGTTCTGGTTGCATGCTTAAGAATTTGCATTTGAGTTGCCTTCTCGAGCAGGCCATCCTGCTGTGGGATAGGATCGAAATGGCAGACATACATCAAATACATAACTTTCCAACAAGATATCATCCCCTGCTTGCTGAGGGGGTGCATGATGAGATGCAGTTCTGCGATGACATGCCCTGATGGCACTATTTGAGCTCAAGTGACAATGAAAAAAAAAAGAAATACCTTGGAGACCACTCTTCGGCCAGCTATAATCATTGTCTATGCATATGGCCATGGCATTGAAGTGACCCTCAGGCCATGCATTATTAGGGGGTATGGCATCGACAGTTTCGGCAGGGATGAGAGTAGATGGATCGTGATAAGAATGGTGTTGTAGGCGTAACTTGTACCACACTTGCAGATAATCAAATGGTAGTGATGTCCCATCACAAGTTTTGTGCTGTCTGCCAATTGGGTAGTAAGTGTCTGGATTGTAACATGCATGGCGGAGGTATTCAGCAAGTGCATCATGCAAGTCTGGAATGGAGAACCTGTTAGAACAATGGAATGTGGGACATAGAGTCTGAAAGGAATCCTATTGACATACTTATTATGCAGTCCGCTCCGACACTCCTTTCTCTCCAACCACTACAACAAGTGCTTGGAGAGGTATGTTGTATATCACTTTAGTTACTACTTAGTATACTGATGACACTGGTAGTAACCTGCATATCAAGGTATGATAATATAACCGCTACAACGAGCACTTGGAGAGTAACCTGCGTGTCTAGGTTTTAATAGGTCATGAGCCCTGCGGATGCTATCTAATCCGCCACCTACCAGACCTGCTCCCCCCAACAACTTTTCATTGGGGATCCACTCTCACTCTTATAAAACCCCTAACCACTGCTACTCCCAGTGAATCTCTTCCATCACTCGACATTGATCATGGCCCCCTGCACTCGAACCGGTAACCCTGACAATGGGAACGATACCCCTGATCTAGCAGATTCTCCTAACACCGGTCCCTCTGGGACTCAACCCCTTACAGGGCCCGGAGTCTCTGGGCCCTCACCTGCAACCAGCAGATCACTCGGCGGCATAGATCTCCAGACCCTACTCACACAGCTCTTGCTCAAGAAAGACTCGCTCAAGCAGCTTACCATCAGCTCTAGCGACATCGACAAGATCTCTGAGAGTCTCAACTGTGGCAAGAACAACTGGCCCAAATGGTCCCTTGAGATGTGAGATATCATCTACCTCAATCACAGTGGCAGCTACCTCACTGGCTCTGTCCCCCGCCCTGACCCCACTCTCGATCACTCTGGCATGACTATCTGGGATACCAACAACATCTGCATTGTCACAGCTCTGCATCGGAAGTGTACATCCGAGGAACAGAACTTCCTCTGCTCTTTTACGAATGCAACAACTGCCTGGGATGCTTTATGTGCTTGCCATGAGAAAATCAGCCTCATCGCCCAAATTCTCCTGATCCAGAAACTACTCGCTGTTTGCTACTGTTGCTCTGATCAATTATCTGCCATGTCACACCAAATTTTGGAGGATGTCACATGCATATACTCTATGGGCCTCCCCACTGAGGACATCTTCACCCTCATCATCATGTTCAATGCACTATCCAAGGAGTTCTCAATGGTTCACAATCACATTGCAGACAGCATCTCTCTCAGCACCGATGCTGAGCCCTACACATCTCTTCATGCACGCCTCTGCCTCAACACTGAACAACAACTCCTCGATGCCTCCAAATTGGCTACCGCTCCCACCATACTGGTCTCCATGCAGAAAACTGGCCATAATCATCATGGCGAGCACCCCAACAAATCTGTAACCGACGCACCTGGGGATAAGCCTCCTGTTGATCGCAGGGACAAGGACAAAGATAAGGACAAGGGTGACCGCTCCTCTCATGCATGCACACACAAGGTCGCTTCGACTGGAACTCCTGGTACAGTTCGCTTCGCCAATAATGGTAAAGCCTACTTCATTGACCCTGAGACTCTCTGCACATACCTCATGGAGGGCGCTGCACCCACCACTGATCCCTAGCCACCTGCAATCACTTCCCAGGAGTTTGCTGGCCTGGCGTCTGACACTCTCTCTGCTACCTTCATCGAAGACCTCGCCAAGCATGACACTGCCAAATATGCCTTTTGGCCTCCAGTCTGGGACCTGCTCAAGCCTCTCTCGACTGGCGGGTCCACTTACAATCATGCGACTTTGCCGGACTGACCTACAAGGCACTGAATCAGTACGCACCCACTGTTGTCGACCTGGTGATTGCCCCTTTCTTCCTAGATAGTGGCACCTCCATGCACATTTCTAACACCGAAGGGGACTTCTATCACCTCCGCCCCATTGCCCCCTGCAACATTAATGGTGTCGGCGGCTCCACAATTCAAGCCATCGGTGTTGGATCTATCCATCTTATCATCACCAAAGGCCTCCATCTCACCCTCGACAATGTGCTGTTCATCCCAACTGCCAGTGTCTGCCTCATCTCCGTGTCTGTGCTGTGTAATGCTCGCCAATGCTCTGTCAGCTTCAATGGCTCCTTCTGCTGGGTCACTGCACACAGCGGTGCCTGCATGCTCTCTAGCTCCCTGACTTCCCACAACCTGTATGCCATCTCTGGAAGCCATTTAACTGCTGCCCACACCTTCATTGCACAGTGTTCCCTGTCCCTCGTCACTTGGCATCACTGTTTGGGTCACATGAACTATCATGCCATGGCAGACCTGTTGGCGGGTGGTCAGGCCACTGGTATGTCACTTGTCCCTCTCTTCCCTCCCCCCGCATGTGACCATTGCATCCTTGGGAAGCAGACTTGGTCCAGTGTTTCTTCGGTCAGGAGGGGGGGGAGTGTGCAAAGAGGCAATTGGGTATTGTACATGTAGACCTACTGGAACACCCTGACCATGTATCCGTGTCCAGGAACCGCTATGTCATGCACATCATCAATGACTTCTCCTCATTCGCCTGGTCCATCCCCCTTGCTACCAAATCCAATGCCTTCCCCACACTTCAATCATGGGAATGTGCACACAAACTGGAGACTGACTCTCACGTGGGGATTTATAGGTCTGACAATGGTGAACTGTGTAGCATTGCCATGCATGACTGGCTTGCATCCAGAGGCACCACCCACCAGTATACTGCCCCCAACACCTCTGCACAGAATGGATGTGTTGAGTGCCTCCACCATACTATCATGGGCAAAGCTTGTGCTATGCGCTCATCCTGTGGTGTCCCTGTCAACTGCTGGGACAAATTTGTCCTTACTGCATGCTATCTAACCAATTGCACGCCGGCAAAGTCACTTGATGGCCATACACCCTATGAGCATTGGCATGGCAAAGTGCCCGACCTCTCCCACCTCCATGAGATCAGTTGTCGGGCATTTGTGCTCATTCAGAATCACCACAACCTGAAGGTCTTCGTTCGCTCCCTCGAATGCATGCTCATCGGATACTCCCTCAACTCCAAAGCCTATCGTTGTTACCACCGGGAGACTCACAAGGTCTTCACCTCCTACCATGTTCACTTCATCGAGTCTCACCAGATGACTGAGGAGAGACACAGCAGAAAACTGCACAGCACCCCGATGGATGCACCACCCCTTCGATGCTAGATCACCCACCCATGGATTCTGCTAAGCCTTTGGTGCCACCATCGCCCCATCGCTCATCGTGCATCCATTTCCCCTCTGAGAAGCAGTGCGCCATTGATGGCACTTTATACATTCCACCCAACCAGTGGGCGAGCGCTTATTTGACTGAGCCTCCCTTCATGGACTGACACCAGGCCAGCTCTGATGAACCTACCACCTATGCCAAGGCAATGGCTTCCCCTGATGCTGTTGTATGGTGCCTTGCCCTCCAGGAGGAGTTCGCTTCACTCCGTGACCTGGGCGTTTACAAGCTCATACCATGTTCTTCAGTCCCCCCTGGCTGACGCCTTATGAAGGGGTGCCTGATCTTTTGCATCAAGTGTGATGAACACGGTGCACCTGTATGCTACAAGGCCCAGTATGTCTGTCACGGTTATTCTGCTGTCTATGGTGAGGATTACATGAAGACATCATCTCCTACTGCCCGTCTGGAATCTTTCCATGTCCTGGCTCACCTCGGCGCCAGTCTTGATTGGGAAATTAAGCAAGTTGACATCAAAACCACCTACCTGCATGGTGTTCTCGAGCTGGATGAAACCTGCTTTATGGAGCAGCCTGAAGGTTTCGTGGAGCCAGGTTTCAAAGACCATGTCTGGGAGTTGCAGAAGGCTCTTTATGGCACAAAGCAGGGTGGGCGCATCTGGAACAAGACCCTCCACTCTCAGATGTTGGCCTGAGACTTTCGTTGCCTTGACTGTGAGCCCTGTGTCTACTTTCGTAAGAATACATCTGGGACCATGATCATTGGCATTCATGTCAATGACTTCATGATGGTCGGTTCCTCCCCTAGTGCAGTCTGCATCTTCAAGAATGAGCTTGGCCGACGCTGGAAGTTCTTCGACTTGGGTGCAGCCCAGTTCTGTGTTGGAATCGCCATTGCTCATGACTGCCCCTCCCGCTCCATTCATCTCTCCCAAACTGCTCTCATTGATTGTATTATCGCCTCCTTCGGCATGTCTGATGTACACCCTGTCTCCACACCCATGATAGAACCTGGCCTCAAGCTTTTTCGCACTCAGGCACCCGCCAACGACGACACTCGTGCCCTCATGGCCCACACCCCTTATCGGTCGCTTGTTGGATCACTTATGTACCTCACCGTTGGTACCCGCCCCAATATCGCATTTGCCATGCACAAGTTATGCCGCTACCTTGATTGCTATGGCTCTACCCACTGGAAAGCTGCCAAGCATGTCGTGCGTTACCTCAAGGGCACCCGCACCTTGCGGCTCTCCCTCGGGGGGGATCACGTGGCTTGCCTCCAGGGTTCCTCCGATGCTGATTATGCTATGTGTGTTGATATGCGTCGCAGCATCAGTGGTTACTGCTTCTCTCTTGGGTCTGGCATCGTCACATGGTCTTCCAAACAACAGGTCTTGTCATGCTCTCCACATGCAAAGCTGAGTTTGTTGCTGCATGTGAGGCTGCACATGAACTCGTCTGGCTCTGCACCCTTCTCACCAAACTCGATTTCCGTCAGCTTGTTGCTACCCCGCTGCTTTGTGACAACAACAGTGCCATCACCCTCAGTGAGGATCCCTCCTTCCATTCTTGCATGAAACACATGCCTACGAAGTTCTGCTACCTCCGTGAACGAGCTTCCGAGGGTCTCCTCCAACTCCATCATGTTTCCTCACAGGCCAACATTGCTGATGCATTCACCAAGGCCCTGCCCCGCCCTGCCTTCGAGTGGTTGCATAGCATCATGGGTCTGTCCTTCCAACTGGGGGGAGATCTTAGATTTGCCACATTCTTCTTTAATCCTCATCCTATTCTTGTTCCTCATTATTCGACCTTCTTTTGTCCTTTCTATCCCCTACATCTCCATATGCCTCACATTCAGGAGGAGTGTTGGAACAACGGAATGCGGGACATAGAGTCTGAAAGGAATCCTATCAACATACTTATTATGCAGTCCGCTCCGACACTCCTTTCTCTCCAACTGCTACAACGAGCACTTGGAGAGGTATGTCATATATCACTTTAGTTACTACTTAGTATACTGATGACACCAGTAGTAACCCGTGTGTCTAGGTATGATAATATAACCGCTACAACGAGCACTTGGAGAGTAACCCGTGTGTCTAGGTTTTAATAGAACCTTTCTGCTACCTCATCGACAAGCATGCAATTAACTGATGGATCATGATTGAGGTGAATTGCTGTGTTGCCAGCAACAAAGGTTTAAGGAGGATAAGCAATATTGTGTTGCCCCTTGAGTAAGCATGCGGAAACAAAATAATTCTTCACCCAGAGGGCCCCATTTCTGAAAGAATCTTGATCGTCATGATCAACCTCTGAGCCAGAGTTTGATGTTTCTTCCTTCAAGCGCAAGGAAGTTGCAACTTCAAAGTGATGGCATTTCTCAGCATGATCGAGGTGTCGACAAATCTGTGCATCATAGTGGTGGTGGTTCATATTTTTAGCAGGATTCTTGATGATGACAATGTGTGCATGCTCCGTGGTGTCCACAGTCCACTGAATGGGAGCACCGTTTTCACGAATGTTAGAGGTGACACTTTGCATTAACTCCAGTTTTGGAATGTGCCAATGAGTGATTGGGTTCTTTTTTCCACACTGTGCCTCTGCGGCCATGATAGCATGCTTGTTAGCATGGAATTCCATGAGCGCATTGTCCATTAAGACAAGATGGGACTCATCCAAGCATGGGGCCTGTCCCAGATAGCAAAAGTCCATCAAAGCTTGGAGCACCATGACGAAACTTTGTGGAGCAGCACCAGCTATAACTGTGATGATGTATCATTGAATATGCCAATGCTCGGTTCCCGTTACCTGTTTGATTCTCGAAACACCATGATTAAAGTGATGGTAAGCAGTAATCGGTTGTAAGATGGACATGCAAAAATCTATCTCGGCCGGAGTAAGGACATGAATAGCCTAACAAAGGTCATGGTCACCAAATTCTTTGTGCCAGTGGTGCAGTGTTTCCGGAGTTAAAAAAATACGAGGGCAAGTGAGTGACCAGTCCCTCCAAAATGGCTCAGCGACTCCATTCAGCCGATACCACTTGCACACATCAAAGTATTCTTTAAGTAATACGGGATCAATGTTGACCTTGGCCAGTTGTGAAAGGGTGAGACGGCCAGTCCTCAGGGGGGATGATGTCTCATTACCAAATTCTAGATAAGTGGCAATAGTGAATGGTGAGGTCTTATCGTGTACACAAGCCACCATGCACGCTTCTGGAGTGTCGACGATGTAGGCAGCCAGTGGAGTGAAGCAATAATGTAGATTAGCCATTGGGTCAGACATTATGATGCCTATTTGAGCCGCTATCTTCAACGGCTGCAAGATGACATCCAAACACTCATGGATCAAGCGATCCTCTAGTACACCACACATATGCTTCTTGTGATGAATGAATTTTGGGACGGGCAACAGGGCTAGAAGGGAAAAGGCATTGGACGATGACTTTGATCGAGTATTCATTCAGATATTCGCAAGTCTGAGGAGTAATGGATGTGCTACGCAGTCACCAGTCATCGCTGAGATGTTAGTCTTGTCAGATGAAAGTATTGTTCTCAATACTGTCGCACCTTGGGGAACCTGAGACTGAATGGCTCTCAGTAACATTTCAGCCATTATAGCGTAATGAAGGATACATACCTGATAGTCCCATGTGGCATTGCCAGTCATCCTGTCACTCATCCATTCAGAATATTTGTGAACAAGGCAGGCAGAGGTTGTCCAAACACACTGGGGTACAAAGTCTAATCTGTCGTGAAAGAGGGGATTTGAGAACAATGCTTCGAGGCAGTCAATAGGATCTCGATAGTAAAGGTAGACTTTGGATTTGGTGGGATGAGTCGTTTCCATGCACTGACACTTCCACTGGAGTCCAGAGGGCAACATCTCTGCAAGTCCTCTAAGCTATTTGGCAGATTGAAATGACAGGGAAAGAGTCTGGATCTGTTCAAACGTTGGACGGAGACATCAGATTTGGAAAAATATGTCAGACATACCATATGAAGGGACAGGAACTTGTCTATGGCAGCCATGCTGAGGCCAGAGGCTAACAGCCACTGCCCAACCTCCCACTCACAGCGGTTGGTGAATGGGTAGAAGAGATTGTCCTGTCTCACTTCAGCGAACTTGTCTTTGTCGAAAATGTCCATGAATGACATTGCTTGACCATATATATGCCCGGCACCCTCGAACAGGTCGTGGGTTTCAGTATCTACCTCCCCATTTCAGAATTCATTGACATCCATCACATTATCTTGATTCACAGCAAGTATAGCCTCTTCTGGATGGTTATGTAGTGGAACGATCTCATCTTGGATGCATGCTAAGTCATTGATCCACCCATAATAGCTTGACCTAGGTTGACTTAGATGTCGGATGATCCTCAACAAGTTCTTAAACCTTTTGCCACAGTTTAGACAATGCCTAGCCATCCAAGTGACTCCATGAGATAGGAGAAGAGCTGTGGTATGCTGTTCCTAGCTCGGATGATTCCGACAACTCTTGTATTGAAAATCCACATACACACATAGTATGCCATCCTCATTATCCAGTCCAGCACCGAAGGAATCCCCTTGCACACCATTGCCATCCCATTTAAATTATTTGGACTCGGGTTCCGCATCAACATCTCCAAGGATCTGGTCTTCAGATCCATCACAGGTATTTTAGCAGATTTTTCGAATGGACAAAGTCTCAATATATGCTGGAAATCTAGGACTTGGAGTGTGAGTCTGACTACGACTATGCTTATCTACAACTTGAAGCAGTATGCGCCAAAAAACAAGTATGACAAGCCAAGAAACACCTCATTAAGCCCAAGCTGGAAGAACATCGTGTGCTCATTAGGCTCTATCAACACCATGCACAGCTCATGGAGAAGAAACTCATTGATGCCAACAATGGAATTGGCCAGATTCGTGTCACTATCTGACAGAAAGGATATGGTGATCGTAAGTGACTGTTCCCAGTGCATTTATGTTATGGCATGTCACCATCGAACTTTTTCAGGTATATGATAATGTTCTTTTGGTACTCTGGACACAGATATGAATGAGCCACCACCACCCAAAACAAGTCGAAAATGCCACATATCATTGTTGAAATTCAGGTATATTGTGCATTGTAAAATCTTTGTGATTGGATTTCTTTGGCCACCAAGCAGGTCTGCCTTTTGATAAATACGCTAATTTACATGAAGTATTTCTTCCTTGTACTATCTAGTGTGCATTCGTAAAATTGAGTCGGATGTTGCAACATTGAACGTTGAACGAGTGTCAAGCTTCAGTTCCTGAGCATCCTGCAGCCTGCCGGGCTGCCTTATTACAATTGCAGTCCTGCGGTCAATTTGAAATCAAATGCTTGCCGTACCTTAACCTCGTTTGTCCTGGATTGCTGATCACTCACTGGCTTAGCATATATGCTAGGCCTCAAGACCTCAAGATAATCATTGCTCTGTGCTCTGGGACAAGAACTGGATGGTGATAGCAGAGGTATGTTTGGATTCGCTCAGGGATGAAGTAAACTGACAGCATGTTTCTTGCTCCTTCCCCCTCACATCTCTTTCTGCCAGCTCTCTGATGACCAGCTTAAAGAATACATACCCACCAACGAGTCATGCTATGAGTTCCACATGCTTCCAGCTCACGTCGTCGATGTTTTCATGGGTGAATGGGACTTTTGGAAGACAATGACCATTGAATACATGCTTGAACAAGTCAAGACCTTGACGAGGTTGCCAAAATGACAGTGGAAGGGGGAACCACTCGAAAGGTTCATCGTCTGCATAAGTACCATTGTTATGATTGGTCTATGGCCCCTTTTCTTTTCTCTTTGTCTTAGCTGTGGCGCCTCTCATCGCGCCTCCAGATGTCTCACCAGCCATCCTTGCTGGTTCGTCCATGCCTCACTGGTCGCCCTACTGGTGTATACCCATCACTTTTCCCTTGGACCTGTGGTCTCTGATACTGCGTGTCACCCTGGTTCACCATTGTTCCTTTGGCTTATGCCGCTTCCTTCTCTCTCAGACTCTTTCCTTTGGCACCGCATGCCCTCCTTGCTTCCTTGTTTCACCTATTGCTTCTGACACCTCATGTCGTTTATCCTTATCTCAGGTATTTCACCCAAGCTTCTCTTCTACTACTCCTGCAGCCCTCGTGCTGCAGCACATTCTCTTCTGATCTTCTCTGCTGTGCATTTGCTTCTTATTTCTAATCCGCAGTCTTCTTCTTACTCATCCATACTGTGGATTACTCATAGATGCTTATCCTCTCTTCCTCTTATGTCTTCCTTTGTCTTTGAGGCTCTCCTTAGGCCTGGTCCGTGCGTGTCCCCCACACATATATATAGAGGTGTAGCACAAGCCTGTAACTTTAGCTTGAGCCTACTCGAGATAGCAATCTATTGCGTCTTTGACCCTCTCGCTCCTCTCTGCTCTCCCTTTGAACCACTAGGCCTCACAGCATCTTCGCTCGAGGATACTCTGCCCTTGTCTTCGATGTCGCTACATACTCGCCTAGGTGGAGTAGTGACCAGTCTCTGTGCATTATGCTCAGGACCTACACCCCTCGTCTTCGCCTTGCAGCTTTAGGTTGCGCATCGAGTCTATGACTGATGCTACCCACGCCTGTTGTAACAACCATCAGTCCCAAGCCTAGCATGACCTTGACCTCAAGTGTAGACTCGAAGCGACCGCCACATCTAACCGACTTCTTGTTCTTCAACTTGGGTCAAGTTTGATGAGCTGTACATGATGTACTGTGACTAGCACGAAGTCACAAAATCACGAAGCCATTCCTGTTTGCCAAGGCATCACTCAATGATGCTAAACTACCCAAGTTGACGATGAAACACCAATAAAGCAAGTTTATCTCGAGTGTAAAGAATGAGATCAAGATTGGCAGGAGCACATTCAAGGCCTATCTACATGGCAAGGGGTTCATCACGACAAGGGGCAGTTCCTCAGCTGGTGGGGCACTCGGCAGGGTAAGACAGGCTTAGTACCTGACCTCAAGAAGTTCATTCAGGCCAACTGTAAGGCAGTCATCGTCCTTGTTGTTATTCCAGGGTATGGAAAGTCTGTATATGCACTTTTAATTACACTCCGCTCAATCACCTGCCAGCGATGCTTATTCAAGTATGCGGTGACCACAGCATTGACTGCGAGAACAACTACCAGCAAATGAGCAGTTTCCCTCATGTGACCCTCCTGATCAAGCACCTCATGTCAAACAATTACATCGCATATACCTATGCTGGCATTGTCAAGGTCCAATTTACTCTGCTCTATGTCCGACGAGGTACGGAGGGGTGAGGGGTGAGACTAGACAGAGGGGACGGAAGGACTTCGGCTTCAGCAACTCAAGCAGAGCACTGCACCCTGATAGAATCAGGTCCAGTATTTACTGATGGATTGGAGGTAAGGGGAACACAGAGACAGAGACGAAATCTGTCAGGCAGAGGTCGGATAGAGAAGAGGATAGGAGCTTGTTGTGAAAGACAACTAATATTCGAACTGAGGAGTAAGTCCTCAGTGATAGCATACTTTATATACAGATGGAGTGGAGGCGGTACAGTATGATCTGAAGAAAGTAAGGAGTAAGATGTTACAAAGTGAGTTGGAGATACAGAAGGTCTGATGATGTTTAGTAAAAACTGAGTAAGCAAAGAGGTTAAGCGAGAATGCATGGTCATGGCTATGCCGGTGACCGGCTAAGTACATGCCATAGTTACATAACAATAGCGGAGTCAGAGTGGAGGAAACACATATGAAAGAAAGAGAGAAATGTCGAAGTCATGTCCGACGAGTCGGACATAGGTCAGAAGAGCACAGAGGTAGTCGGGAATGTCATGGTCGTGACAGGCATCACCATTGATGTTCAGAACTCGGCTCTGCATGTCAGTGTCAGGATGGTCAACACATGCAGCTATACGAGTCCAGGGGATTGGTGTACGTGTGACGTGGAGGGGACTGGTGATATTAGTGAAGCCGTTATCAGCATTGCAATATTGTTTCAGCAAAACCCTATAGAACCTCGCGAAGAATGGGGAGCATCAAACATCATCGAGCCAGATTCGGTTGGTAGTGATCTAGTGAGCTCCTTGACTTTACAATCTAAGTGGAATTATTTCAGCACTAGACGCATCTACGAGCCACCATGGTAACATAGCATGACACTGAAATGATGCGAGTTTAGGAGCTCGGCCCCCCCCACTACTACCTTCTACTGACGCAAGTCCATTGCCCCTGTCTATCAGTGCCACATCCCCATGTCCCCTCGTTACACCACCTCACTACCACCTTGTGTGAAACCACACCTCATTGCCTCCATCCGATTGGCTCCATCTAGAGCTGAGGGCTGAGCGGCAAAGTGATGTCGCGGGTACAGACAATTACACAAAGGTGACCCCGGGCCGTACCTACTACCCACACGGGTATGCTGGACCTGTGCAAAGCCTTACCACTAGTACCAGAGGAATGCAGTCCATCCTTGATCCCAATTAATCATAAAGATTAGTTGTATACTAGTAGTGTAGAACACTTAAATTTCACCTGAGTCTTTCACATAAATATAATGCCTAGTACTTCAAGCTGGTGGCCTGTAGTATCTGTGTGACCTGTATGGTCTGTCAAGCTGTTGGCCTGTGGTAGACTGTAAACCCTGTTGCAACCTGTGTAGTCTGTTGAGCTGCAAGCCTGCAAATGCTGTGGAGCTGTTGGCCTAGAAGTGCCTGTGGAAGACTGTGAATTCTGTGAGTCCTGTGGCCAAATAGGTAGTTTGCTGATGTCACTATAAATACTATGAAACACTATGAACACTATGAACACTATCATCAGCAAATTACCCTTTTATAGACAAGACTACAGGCTTACAGACCACCATAGGGTGGTATAGAGTAAAATTTGAGTGATAAAATGCAAGCAATCAGTATATTATTGCTTTTTAAAGTCCTGTACAGAGGGGGACCTTTCTGTGCCTTTGTAACAACTGTAGTTGTCTGTAGCTAGCTGTACAGCCACCTACAGCTCTTTTGTGATTTGCTGATGCCATCATGGCACTATGGCACTATGTGTTATGATTGGTCTATGGCCCCTTTTCTTTTCCCTTTGTCTTAGCTGCGGCGCCTCTTATCGTGCATCCAGATGTCTCACCAGCTGCCCCTGCTGGTTCACCTATGCCTTGCCAGTCGTCCTACTGGCATATACCCATCACCTTTCCCTTGGACCTGTGGTCTCCGATACTGCGTATCGCCCCGGTTCACTGTTGTCCCTTCACCAACCGCTCCCGTTGGCTCATGCCGCTTCCTTCTCTCTCGGACTCTTCCCTTTGGCACCGCGTGCCCCCTTCACTTCTCTGTTTCACTTATTGCTTCCGACACCTCGTGTCACTTATTCTTATCTCAGGTATTTCACCTGAGCTTCTCTTCTACTGCTCCTGCAGTCCTCGTGCTGCAGCACATTCTCTTCTGATCTTCTTTGCTGCACATTAGCTTCTTATTTCCAATCCGCAGTCTTCTCCTTACTCATTCATACTGCGGATTACTCATAGATGCTTATCCTCTTTCCCCTTATGTCTTCCTTTGTCTTCGAGGCTCTACTTAGGCCTGGTCCGTGCGCATCCCCCGCACATATATATCGAGGTGTAGCACAAGCATGTAACTCCAGCTTGAGCCTACTTGAGATAGCAATCTATTGCATCTTTGACCCTCTCGCTCCCCTCTGCTCTCCCCTCGTTTCACTTGGCCTCGCAGCGTCTTCGCTCGAGGATACTCTGCCTTCGTCTTCGATGTCACCACATACTCGCCTAGGCAGAGTGGTGACCAGTCTCTGTGTATTGTGCTCAGGACCTACGCCCCTCGTCTTCGTCTCATGGCTTTAGGTTGCACATCAAGTCTACGGCTGACGCTACCTGCGCCTGTTGTAACACTATGATACTATAAGTACTATGATTACTATGAGTCACTATGAACACTATGAGTATACATCAGCAAACTGTCCTTAGTCTGGCCAGTACTGGCCAGTACTGGCCAGGCTTCCAGACTTTCCAGAAAGGTCCCCCTCTGGCCAGTACTGGCCAGTAGCTTCCAGGCTTCCAGGACTCCAGCTTCCAGGCTTTCCAGACTTTCCAGAATATATTCAAAGTGGATGTAAAATATTATTTGAATTGTCAGCTTACTAATGTACTATCACTATCTTGATTTTATTCATG
>JBBPUL010000196.1:14957-29974 GCA_038094675.1 Spongispora temasekensis
GTGGGAAGAGGACTTTGCGGCCATGATGGTATTGTCCATGGAGGATTGCTCGCCACGCTTTTAGACGAGTGTTTGGCGAGAACGGTGCGTTGAAGCGTGTTCTCCCCCGTGGGATGCTTGAGGGTCGAAATCGAACAGGCAATCAATAACCTTCCAGATAAGATTGGCGTCACTGCCAAGCTGGCGATCAACTACAGGGCTCCGACGTTTGCTGACCAGGTAGGATTCCCCTTGACTGTGGCATGCTTATTTCTTGACCTATTATATAGTTTATCGTGATCAAAGTTCGTCTGGAAGAGAAGAATGGTCGCAAGGCCAACGTCTCTGCAATTGTCGAGGACCTCAAAGGTAACCTCCTAGTCGAAGCCAAGTAAGTGCGCCCCCGCCTCCGACGATATACTCGTGTTCATGTATTCCAGTGCCATGTTCGTACAACCAAAGTACTCGAAGATGCTCAGCAATTCTGCTGTAAAGAAGGCAATGGGAGAGCCGGAGCCGAGGAAAAAGGATCCATCATTACTTGCCGAAGGTATTCCTCCACCTGCCGCTAAATGAGGGGCATAGATGCTATTAAAGTTATGAACATACAATACCCCTCACGAATGATACACTAGCCAGATCAAATGATGCCGTACATTTTGTATTCATCGCAGCAGACAGGGTGTGCCTCGAGAAAGAATTCCAATGGGGAGTACAATTTAGATTCTGTCCAGTAATGTGACGCCGTTCATAACGATGTGATATTTTCCGAACATGCATGCTTCGAATTCTACCACCCACCTCATTTATTGCTATTAGCTAACTCGAAAGATCATGGGACTGAGACGAGCATCCAAAGGTATCCACTATGTACTAGGCGGAAAGGGAATCCTATCATGTACATACAAATTCCAAAAGCACCGACTTGTAGCGATCATTCTTGGGTCGCACGTACCCCACCCATCCGCGCCCAAAACATTTCTTCCCTTAATCTTGCCAGCTCCTTCCAAGTACGCTCCTCCCACGTTGTGTCGCTCGCAAAACATTCGCCCTCGGTAGCCGACGACCGCTTCGTGCTCGTCGTGTCTATAGAAGTGCGACCATCGCCCTCGGAGGCTGGTGGAGGAGCAGTTTCTGAAGGGACAGTCACGGATGCACCGTTCGTCACCTCCTCCGCAGGCTCATGGCGTGCATTGGCATCGTCGGCCTTGGCAGGTTCCGATCGAACTTCAGGCACCGTTGTGTCCTCAACGACATCTTTCCCGTTTTCACCGCTGTTATCGTGATTCTCTGTCTCCGCTGAAATATTCGCGTCTCCTGCCCTGTGTACATCTGCCTCAGAGGTGGTGTTGGCGACGACAGCAATCGGCAACGTTGCGTCTTCTTTGCCCACTTCCTGTTTTCCTGGGGTCGGAGGGGGAGGCACGGCGCGTCTCGCAGCCGCACGCCTCGGAAGCGGAGGTGCACCCGGTCCGGTTGCAGGAGCAGGCGATGCAGGTCTTGACGAAGCCAGCGGCGAAGAAATTGATGTTTTCCCTCGAATATGCGACATGGAGGCTCCCGGCGATTGGGGCGCAGGGCGCGCCGGGATTGGAGATCCAGTGCGTGACCGACTCACTGCAGGGCTAGAAGGGCGCGAATTCGCAGGTGGGACTGAAGAGTGCTGAGAACGAGGCCTTGGCGTTGGAGAAGTCACTCGAGAGACTGGATTCGATGCTGGAGGCGTGATAGGAAGAGGAATGGTAGATGGATCCAAAGGAGATGACGGAGGCTGATCTTGGCTAGGCGGAGCATTCGATTCAGCAGGAGTCGTCGGTGGCAGTGGTGAGACACTGGATGATGGTGTGGCAAATGTGATCTCATCTAAGGGGGTTGAGGGACCGGACATGCTGTGATCTGCTCTGTCTGAACCGTCATGGCCATTCATATTGGCAACAGAATCCTTAGTCTCTGGAAGAGCAATTTCATTTTGCGTGTCTGACGACGGAGCTAGATCAGCGGAACCAATGCGGATGACGTTGCGCTTCGGCAGTGGCGGTGGGTCCCCTAAGGATTCAGAAGTAGAGGGATTGGCATACGAATGAGGGACAGAAGGATGGGAAGGAGGAGGAGTAGGCAACCTCCTTCCACCATCTTTCAAAGTCTCCTTCTCTATTTCCGTATCTTTCCCTTTCTCCTTGGTACTTTCCCCACCCTCCTTACTCCAGCTAACAGCCCTCTCTCCAAACGCACTAGCCATCTCCCAGAGCCTCCTTCGCCGTGGTGGGACGGGCGGCTTTTCAGAAGATGGGGGTGGGCCTATACACTGATTGCCTGGGCCAACAGTAGTCAACGGTGGAGGTCTCTCCTCGCCATCGCCATTGGCGAGAGGTTTAGGCGTTTGAATAGCCAATTCTTCCCAAATGCGTTCTACAATCCCAGTGCGCACAAATGCCCATAACGAACAGGTACTTCGCAATCTCGTCATACAATAATTTGATGCACATAGGGGGTATGGCGAGTTCTGTGTCTGAGTTGGAAGAACACGAGATGATGGAATGGCATTAAGCGGAGGCCGCGAAGACGTGCTGCTACCAGGTGTCGGCACTGAAGAAGTACGAACGGGTGTGGGAACGGCGGATGGAGTAGACGTGGTAGCAGCGGCGATACGGAAAATGTACACCTGTCCAGGTGCCTCGGATTGCGTTGAGTGTGATTTGCGAGTGCTGTTGTTCTGCGAAGAACTGAGTGCAAGAGGGTACTTGAACCAAGAGCCCCCATTCGTGTGGTGAGCGCGCGAAACAGGGGAAGAAGATAGCCGCGCGATGAGTGTTCCACAGAGAGCACAAGACAAACAAGAACTAGAGGTTGATTGAGGATATTGTTGCAGCTCCTGCACCAGCGTCGAAAAAGACAGAGGCTCGACCGTCAACATCCCGGAGTAGATTGCAGCGATGACAGAACGACGAGATAACCAATTCAGGGATGGAGCAAGGTCGAGGCGCACAGTGGGTTCACTATACACAAGTCGTTAGAATCAGCCAAACGGAGTGCACCAAACAACCTACGAATCCTCGGTAAGCAGACGAGCGATAAACGGCTGCGCCAGAAGCGTCGAAATAGCAGGTGAAGTTGGCTGTGATGCCCTCAACCTTCTCAAGTGCGTAATAAAGGCAATGAATTCGGTGTAAGGAGTATGGACGATCATGAAACGAATCCTGGGCACATCTACGGTGCGCGGGTCATACCGTTCGGGACATTTTCCTTTGCTCATGGTGAGTTTTGTATCTTGTACGTCGCGCTCAGCTGTCTCTTTCTCGGCTTGAAGAACTTGCATTTGAACTTGCATATCCTTGACGGCATCCTCCGCAATTTTGAGGGCTTGCTCCGCATCCTGAACTTTTCGATCGCTTCTGGCCTGATTGAGCCGTGCTTCGGCAACCATGGTGTTTGCCTGGTCAAAAAGAGTTGCACTAAGATCGTCGAGGTCCTTTTCGATATCATGGCGTGCGGTTTCCGCCTGACCCCGTCGAGCAGCCTCTTCTGTCGCGCGTTCCATCAATCTATTCAGCTCCGCCGTCACATGTGCCTTCTCCACGAGTAGGCCCGTGTTCAAAGCAGCCAGATGGTGGCTCCGTTCGAGTTCGAGGGAAGAAATAGTAATGGTGGCATTCCGTAGTGAAGATGAGGTGTCGTGCAGTTGGTCTTCGAGGTCCGACACGCGATCGTAAGACGAAACGAGTTTATTGTTGAGCTGTGTGACCTGCGAGAAGAGGTCTGTAACCTGGGCTCGCAGGGACGCGATGACCTGTGCCTGGGCTTCGGAGGCGTCCTCATCGCTCTCGTCGGCGACGAGCTCGCTGCTGAGAGACACGGTGAACATGACCAGGACAAACAGAGTATTCCTACCTTTTTCCATTTGCCTCTTCGCACAACATGTTGGTTGGTTGCAGTGGAAGAATAGAGTAGTGAACCTTAACCCCAACTTGCTTACGTGGTATATTGTACATGAGATGAGGTAGATTCGGAGCACAATACTCTCTTTGCCAGATCACTCTCGCCCGATCCAGATGTCATGTCGCACCACCAACTCCCTCACAATCTCCTCCTCAATCTCTTTGTGAGGTGCAGATGGCGAGGAGTCGATCTCTATCCACATTTCCTGGTATTCCAGACCGTCAGGCCCCGGCTTCTCAATCCTATTCGGAGAGACCAGCACCACTCGGTGTTTTCGATGGTGCAAGTCGTTTCCGATGACGACCTGGTGCCCGTACCGCTCAAGCGCCTGACGCGCTTTGGGTATGAGCAGGGTTAGGTCAGTTTCAAGCTGATCATTCAATGCAATGTATAAGTAACCAATATGACGTGTCGCTCTCGGGCATACCTTAAAAGAGACTACAAAGCCGCTTGGAACCCATTCGGAGACGAGCGGCTTTAGAATCTTGGGCACTTGATCCATTTCTATATGTAGACTGCCCTTTCCAGACTGAATCTTGTGTTCCGACTGGTTGATGGTACCGTCAGTTACGAGTTGTTGTTTACACGAGTACATAGTTGTACAGACCATTTTCTGCCTAGGCAAGAAAAAGTCGCTGACAGCAGCAGCAAGGTAATACATGGCCATTGGGCCCAGTCTTTTCATTTCCTTGCTTATCGCACGTAACAGATAGAGATAATCGTTCACCGTGACGAAAGTAAGGGTGTGTAGAGTTCCCTCTGCTTGCACGGCCTTGTAAGTTCGCAAGACGGAAAGCAAGGCTGCGCGTTCCGATGTCTTTACGGTGATGTGCGGTTGACCGGGGTTCGGAGAAGGGTCATTCGAATATGGATAGGCAGAGTCAATCGTCGAGGAAGACGGTAACGCGGCATCTATCTCAAGGAAATCAAGGAATGGGTGAGTTGAATGGGAATAATTCCGGCTGAATGGCTGAAGACTGAATTGCCGATGCATGAAGATCACTGCGTATCCCTGCTTCAAAAAGTATTCGGCAGATGTTGCGCCTCGGGTTCCTCGCATCAAAGGCTTGAATTTATGTACAACTGGTAGTTTGGAGAAGCGCGCACCTGCACTGAAGTTATCGAGGAATCGGACGCTGTGATCGAATAAGCATTGATCATGTATTCGCCTGAAGCTCTGGCTCACACATTGAGTTCCAATGGAACGGTTGTGCCCCCGCTCTACTCGGACCGTGAAATCAATTCATGGATCTGAGAAAGCGGCGGACCATTCACCGTGATGAGGACAACTTTCCTCGCTTTCTCGATCTGTTTATCGATAAAATTGGACACTCCTTGAATGTCAGCTAGTAATGTACTTGGCTCGGGCTGAGTTGCAAAGTAAGACTCTGCGGAGAACGCTGTGATATTAGCATTGAAAGGTGTGTTCGGCATAACGCAACAACTTGAAGGTGTCTTCACATACATACAGCACAGCCACGCAATTCTTGTGTACATTTTTTTTTAATGTAAAAAAAAAATATTATACTCCTTGATATTGACACAGGTCGACTCAAGCCATCAACAGGAAAAAAAGAAAAAGACAAACAGACAAACAGCAAAGTTCATCAAGCATCCCCAATCACTTCAAGTCACGTCGAAGAGAAAAATAGAAAAAAATCGGGAATCAACCGTTGAATCGCGGCAATTAGATGAATGCAGGGGAATGTACCAAGCGAGACGAAGAAAAGAAAGGTTCGAGCTGTGCTGGAGGCAAGACATGTCCAATGAGATTTTTTTCACATGATGACACAGTCCGAATTTCCCTGGAGCTTGACACTCTGAATACCCATCTCCGCAAACGTCGTGGCAGCTTTGGGGCGCATCCCTTGCGATTGAGCGCTCTCACCATCTGGGTCTTGGGGCCCACCCTGCGGCGGCGAGGGTGAGGGCATGCTTCCCGTGCGCTGTGCGGGTGGGCGTCCTGCAGGTCGTGGATTGCTCGGGGTATCTGTTTTACGCGTCGAGCTACTAGCAGAGCTAGATCCAGGGTCAACCAATGTGTAGCGATGTTGGTTTGGGAATTGTCGCGAAGGTTGACCTTGGGACCCTGGGGTAGGGGGGGTATCAGACGTCTGTGGGGACGGAATCGTTGGTTGGGGAGAAGACTGCTCCGCGACAGGAAGAAGGGCTGCGGGTGTGGGTTCAGGTTCAGATCTTTGCGCAGGGTGACGTGCGAACGAGTTCTTCCTGATGTGTTCGACTACCTGTCGACCATCTTCCAACGATGGTCTTGGAGCTCCGCCTTCGCGTTCCGAACGTTGTTTGGCTTGAGTACGTTTGCGAACCAACTTGACTTCAGTAATGTCATCGTGCTCTTGCCTCGAAAGGGACTGCGGAGACGGCTGGGACAAGGCCGCCAAACGATCGACAGCATCCGTGTTACCATGCTCGGAAGCCTAACCATGAGATCAGTCAAAAGTGGAGACCTCCATTTCGTCTCCTGTCCGACTTACCAGCTGATACCACTTTCGAGCTGCTTCAATATCCTTGGGACCACCTACGCCAACTTCCTTGTAGTAACCCATTGCAAATTCAGCGCTCGGTAAACCTTTTCTGGCGGCCTTCTCCGCGAATGTAAACGCAAGGCTCTCATCCTTGTCAAAAGCACCTTCTGCTCCACACAAGAACCACTTGCTGAGCGCCATGTCTGCCTCCATTTCGCCCTGCTGGCTCGCGAGAGAATAGTATTGGACACTGAGGAGTGCATCAAATGGGAAGGGATCGAGAGCAAATTCATATGCGTGGCCGAGCTTGTATTGGGCAGGCGCGAAGTGAAGGAATGCCGCCCGCTCCAAATGAAGCCGCGCTTCTTGTTGTGCCGATGAATGCGGGGGAATGAGCGGTGTAAACAAATGCGGGGGGACTGTGACGTGCGAGAATTCCCCGAGAAGAAGGAGACCATACACGTATGCTGGCTGAGGGACTTGGACGGAAGCCAGCGTCGCAGCACGCTGAAGCAACGGAAGTCCGATCTCTGGCTGAGACGGGAGACCGAGCTGACCCATCAAATGGGCCATTCCCATTCGCTGTCAGGGTGTGAAGAGATTAGATACTAGATGATCAGATGGAATGGAAGCGCTCACGTAAACGCAGCTCTCGACGTTGAGCTTGACACCACGTTCAAAGCAATCGCGGGCATGGGCGGCGTCGTTGAAATTTTCATAATCGCGACCAAGCCGGAACCACGCTTGGGCGTACCCGGCCCGTGCAGCCTGCTCAAAGTCACGGAATGCAACACGAGGATTGTGCTGGATATGGTCTGGGTATGCACCCGAGGCGGCAAAGGTGGCTCGAAGATACATCGCTTCTGCGACAAAGATGGGAATTGGGCAGGGGTGTTGCGCGGACGCGATTTGGATGACCAGCGGGACTGCGATTTGCACGAGACGGAGGAGCTGCGGATCCCGAATGGTAACAGGTCCCACAGATGGTGTGCTGTCGTCCAACGGGTCCTGCTGAGCGCGATCGACGAGCATGAGAACATCTCGGGCCCAGCTTATTTTCAAGACGGGGTCGTGGTTAGGTTGTTGGATGGTCGGGAGGGCAGTCGCTAGAGACTGAATGGAAGGCAGCGGCGCAGTAAGGGATGGAACCCCATTTAGCCGGGGTGGGGAGGCAGTCTGTGGAGGAGGATATGATGGTTGAATAGGGTTGGACCTCGGGGGCATTTGTGGCTGCTGAGAAGCGTAACTGTAGTTTAATGGTGTTGGAACTGAAGCTCTATGGTGGAGAGGCGGCGGCTGCAACTGCTGTTGGTAAGGAGATTGGTTGGGATAGGGAGGCTGCGGGGATCGTGGCGAAGCAGGGAGGGGAACTGCAGCAGGCGAATTAAGCTGGTTCCAAGAGGCCCGGACGTTCTGGCTGGGAGGGGGGGGTTGGAGAGAGGCGCGAGGGGCAGGTGGCTGAAGAGGTACAAAACCAGCTGGAGGATAGTACTGCTGTGGAGGTGGAGGAGGCCGAGGAGAGAGGTTGCGGTACGGGTCGTGGTATGGGGGTTGCTGAAAAGCAGCGGCCTGGTTGTCGAGCGTCCTTGCCATCTGTTTGTACATGTAATATATATATAAAAAAAAAAAATAGAGTAATCAGTACACATGACGAAGGCGGTGGTGACATGATGCACGCGACGCACATTGGCAGGCAGGTTTGGGTCGAGACGGTGTGGACGGGGGGCAGGGAGGGGGGTGTGGGGGTGTGGTGGAGGAGAGGAAGATGATATGTAGGAGTGAGGGGGCAGGGGAGGAAGGGGAGGCGGCTGGTCTAGATGAGGCTGCACCACGTAACCAGCCGCATACCCAGGAGGGGGGGGAGGCACAGGGGGTGCACTCATTTCGCGGAGCGTCCCTGGCTAATAGTCCTCGGACGCACGCGTTTCCGAACTCTCAAAATCCTGTCAGCCACCGTCCGAATCCGCAATCGGCGCACCAGAAAACGAGGCAGGAGGAGAACAAGCCGCGCATGTCAATGATGATCCATCCAGAGCACCATCCCACGGCCGTACCTGTGCCTCTGCTGACGCCCGCTGCGGACCCTCGCCAACCAAATCGGTGCAATCACTGCCAAGTTGCTGGTGCTGTCATCCACGTACGTGATTATCGATGCGGCGAAGATGAGTCGAGATTGACACTAGGAGCTTTCCGGATCATTCCCTGACCCAGCTGAATACGCAGCGTACGGGCCACCTCGGCGTGTGGTCAAATCTCATGCAGTCGTGTCGATCTATTTGATCGGGCAAGGACAGGCTCGCCTTGCATGGCCACTACTGACGTACTGTATTATTCTCGGGCGTAGCGCTCAAACACTACTGTTTCAATTTCAAACACCGACCGGAACTGTGACCACAATCTAGTACATATGAACGTGGTACGGGATAGGGTATCGCCGATAGGATCCAAAAACGCCATGTCCGAATGTAAATAGAAAAAGAAAGAAAGAAAGAAAAAAGACAGGTAGTAATGGTCACATGTAGCCAGTACAATAATTAAAAAGACACTTTCATCATACCTGATCCCCGCCCTTCCACAATCGTCTAGCTGTCCTATTGTTACGGACTACCATCGCTCATGCTCAGGAACGACGTTGCTGGTGGTGGTCGTGAAGTCACTTCTTGGTATATCAGTTCTGTCGATTATGGTAAACCGGGACCTGGACACAACTGGATGAATACCGACCTTTCAGCTGCTCTTTTGATAATGGTTCTCCGTTATCAAAATCAAAAAACGATGGATCAATGGGATCCGCGACAGGTTCGTCGTCAATGTCATGATAAGGCTAAATGACAGGCAACTGTCGTCGATCATCTGAAGCGTTCCGCAAACGCTGTACACATACCTCAAAGTATGGGTGTTGGAGGGCTTCGACGACCGTTATACGTCTCTTTGGGTTGAATGTAAGGCATTTTTCCAGAAAGTCAATAGCCTGGATGGACAGTCGGTTCAGTCAGCAATGATCCAGACTTGAAGCCATTTATTTAAAGGCTCACTAATTCATTGGTCCCGAAGAACATGGCCTTGAAGTCTCTTCCTTTCCTAAATGGAAGGGCCCGGATGTACTCGCGAGATCTGGAAGACGAGATCGCATAAAAATCATCAATGGAAGGAGTCCCGAGGACGTCCAGGATGAGGGAGAGCTGATCGTGGTCTTTTGATGAAAAAAAGTGAGTGAATGTGACATTCGTCAAGAAATCGAATTGGAATTGGCTTTCAGTATCAACATAAAGCTGGATCGGGAGGGAGTTATAAGAAATATCACTCACAATCACGTCCAGGGAACAGAGGTTTTCCGCTGAGCATCTCCGCCAACACACAACCAACACTCCACATGTCTATCGCACGGGTATACTCTTTGAATGTCAACATCACTTCTGGTGCACGATACCACCTTGAAGAGGCGTCAAATGCGAAACAAGATCGCGACTAGAGGCGCACCGTGTTGCGACATATTCGGTCATGAACGTGCTGCTGTCGTTCGCGACATTTGGAGGGGGTTGTGCCGATCGTGCGAGACCAAAGTCACAGAGCTGGCACGCGAAGGAATAAAACGAAATCCCAGCGATGGTTGGTGTGTGCTTACTTTGAGATCACAGTTGGCGTTGAGAAGCAGGTTTGAAGGTTTCAAATCACGGTGAAGAACATCAGCAGAATGAAGGGCCTTCAATGCCCGGAGGGTCTGTTGAAAATGTAAGGGCATCTCCTGGTCCCAAATGGAGCGATGTCTGTTACCTGGTAAATGAAATACTGACAGTGATCGTCACTCAATCTCTGAGTTTTGATGACGCGATGCAAATCTGTTTCCATCAACTCTTGGACGAGATATACGTCTTTGAACAACTCAAAGCTGGGAGGCTGGAGGATATCGAGAATGGAGATGATGTTCTCGTGGCGAAAATGTCGGAGAAGCTTGATCTCGCGGAGGGTGCGGAGACAAAACATGTTGTGGTCAAAGGGCGTGATGCGCTTGATAGCAACCTTTCTCTGAGACTGCTGATGGATGGCAGAGCTGGTGGAGGAACATCAGAGATGGCAACGGGAGGAAGCGAGGAAGCGCCGACCAGACGATGCCATACGCGCCCTCGCCGATGACCTCGAGTATGCGGTACGCAGCGCCGACGGTAAAGTTTTCCAGCCGATGGTCGGTGGCCATGTCGTCGTCGTCGTCGTCGTTGGCGGTAATGGTGATGGCTGTCGAACGGCCTCCCTGACTTCCGAAGTCCGACTGTCAGCCCGCCATGATCGCGTTGGTCGCTGGCCATGGACCAACGGCGAGTGTTTTTTTTTTCGGAGTGCGATTCAGTCTCGTTATGCCGTCCACAGCCTCAGTGAGCCAGGCAGTTTCCACGGACATCGCACTGACACTCGGAGCTCTCACTGAAAACTCGGCACCGACAATCGCCTTTGTTCTCAAACATGCAGACAGCCGCCGGCCCGCATCCTCCGCCGCTCACAGCCCCCATGCTAGAGCCCCTGCTGGCCGCATTCGCCGTGTTCCAACACGACCTCGGCGATCTCAAGTCCGACGTCCGCGATGTCCTCGCCCAGCTCCATGCTCTTCGCACCGCACAGCGCAGCACAGACAAATCTATTAGCCCCACGACAAACGCAGAGTTCCTACACTTCAGGGGTCCTCTCTCCGCCGATGTGCCTCTCGTTCAGTCTCCCATTCACGGGTCGTTCGCTCGTACCTCTGACCCTCGTGAGTGACTAGGTTTGACTATGAATGTCTCACAGATCAACTTGCGATCCAGCCGCTTGTCTGACACAGGAACCTCCCATATCCATCTCTCACCACTCTTTGGCGTCGCTGCCTGCACAACCCACATCTCCGATCCCCACTTCCCATTCTGCTTCGACCACGACGAGTTTACGACCGGAGTCGGCAGGTTCATCCTCTTCCAAGGGTACGTCCGCGCCTAGTTGATATATGCACGGCATACGTACTAGTAACTGACGGATGAATCTTTACAGAATATGCTAGCGTATCAATCCAAGCATGTCTTGATGTCCCCGGATTTAGACTTTGTGAGCATGCTCATTTTCAACTTGGCTTGTATGAATTGGTTTTTTTTTTAGCGATATGTGAGCAATCTACCTCTAATTGTTTAGTCCTACGAACTTCGCTGTCGTATTGGCATGCAGTTTTCGCTTACATAATCCATTCACGTATTTCGGCGCGATTGCTAACACGTCTGCAGCGAATGGGTCTGAAATTTTACGCAATGCCCATCTCCCAGGCGCATCGAGCTTGGCAATCGATAGGAAGATACCTCGAGGTGGTATTGATCACGTATTTTGCAACTTGACGTCCCCCACGATACTCTCAGCTCCACCATCCATGTCGTCCGCTTCTGTTTCGCTAGATACCAGTGGCGACAACCCCAGACCCACTACCCAGACTTTGTTCTCTCAAACACGTGCTCCCACCATTGAAAGCGCAGAATCCCAAGCTGCATCAGGATCTTCGGAGTCGCAATCCCGAACATGGCTACATGAGGATGTTCAAACGCCCTTCAAAAAGGATGGCCATGAGATATTGATTTCAGGTGCGGAAAAATGATTCCCGAATCTGCACTTAATGATGCTCATTTTTCTCCAGTCGAGGTCAATAATAGAGAATCGTCTTGTTTTCCCACCGCACAACTGGGGACGACCATAGATGATGATCAAGAACCTGAAATGATCAACCATCATGCTCCGCAACTCTCTGACATACCTGCACCGCCATGTTTGATACCTGAACAATCTACAGGAGATAGAGAGCTGGACCAGAGGGCAGATAACCAAAGCCCTCTAATTTCGCCCTCGACGCCCTCGACCTCCTCGGCAATCTTTGCGGAAGGTGGTAGCGATAGGAATAAATTGGTTGGGGCTCAGCAGGACATAGAAAAACGTATCGAATCTACCGATGGTGCAAGGTACATGAACATTCATGGAGGTAACGCCGTCGGAGGGATCGATACTCCGATGTATGATGCGAATGCAAGTCCTGAGACCGGCCGGGTGCATATTGAAGACTCTCCTGTTGCAATGAAGTTTGGGAATAACAGTGATAACGATGCCGGATCAAGTACGCAAACGGAAACGGAGACCCAGTCATGCTCTGAAACGCATGTTCCAGCAGCCGAGCATGAAGCCCAACCAATTGCTGCGATCACAGAAGATTCGTCTCGACCCACTCAGGTTGTCGGGGACATGGACCTGCCGATTTCGCTCACGTCATCAGGGGGACGAACAGACGACGATGGTTCCAGTCCTAGTGGCGTTGGTCCTCCAAACTTCCAGATGGGTATATGCGGTCCGGATTTTTTACCCTCACCACAGCCCTCGGGTCTCGCGACTTCTGCAGCACCCTCACGGTCCACAACCCCCCCTGGCTCTCTTACACAGGATGAAGACGAGGTGTGGACTACTCTTGCGTTCGGCGCATCAGAAAAGTCAACGCCCATGGGAGATCCACTCATGCTCTTGCAATCATCCTCTCGCAGTTCGTCTGTTCTTCACACCCCACAGCACTACTCCATGCCGGAGTTGACTTATCCAGAAGATGATGGCATTGGTCCCCAATCTTTCACGTCTGCACTTGAGGTATTCTCTATCAACCCGTCGATGTTACACGACCCTCCGCGTCTCCCCAATGGGTCCGAATTACGAAGTTCACCCAACACACATGGTTCTCTGTCACCCTTGACATCTCTCGCCGATACGGATGACAGCAGTCATGAGGATACACCTAGCAACAGGGTGAAAAGCAATGCTCCCGTTGATGAGATTCGCAAAAGCAACTATGGGGAACATCGTCCCCGGGACTCCTGCGCCCTCTCGTGCGACCCGTGTCCGCAAAACGCAACGATACATGCAGATGGACGTGCCGACTCATTGTTATTAGGAGGACCCGACACCTCGTTGAGTGAACTCGCAGAGCTCGCAAGGCGAAAACCCCACAAGGTCCTCGTGAGTGCTTCAGAGCCGGCACGCAGCTTGAAGAGAAAACGCAGAACTATTAATGACGAGACAACGGAGGAGATCGATGCAAACGGCGACATTGTGCATTCTAGAATGGCCATGTTTGTAAGGGATGCTTCGCAGAGAGAGCAGGGGAAGTTGATCGATGGTGTATGTCGGCTCCGCCCATCTTGATATGATACAGCACTGATACATTGTTCACAGGTTTCGGCGAGTAGTCGCGTTCCAAAAGAGGCGATTCCACTTAGTGCAGCTGCTCGACGCATGCCAAACGACACAGCCGAACGTTCAGATGTACTGTCCGTATCTCGCAAAAGAATGAAAAAGCGACACGGACGTGGCGGGATGAAGGGTGATGCGAGGGGAGTTGATTTGGCAGCTAGATCAACACAACAACCGCAATGCCATTTCAGACGGGGCCAGATAGTCAGCATCGAACCTGAACAGGAAACTAGAACTCGGTCCCGACCTCCCGTGGCACTACCGGCGTTGCCATCCTCTATTCCAAACAGCCAGGCAGATCAAGACTTACGTCCGAATGTCAGAATGGGCCACGAGAATGGACCAAATCATCGGGCAATCGTGCAAAATTCGCTACAGTGCCGTACACCAGGCGACGAGTCATCCCCTACGAAGAAAGATAAACTGGTGGCACTTTCACGTGATCCATTGTGGCCTGAGCTCCCAAGCATGTTTGCGCAATTCCATGCACAGGTATTTTTATCCTTGATGGTTCATTTCGGGGAGAGCTGAATCAGTGTCGTTGTTTAGTTTATACAATGCGACGCGTGAGTGCATGCGGGTAACTACCCCGTGATTAACCCTTGATTCATGTAGCTGTGATATGTGGTACCACTATGGTTGTGTTGCGATCGAAACCGGGGATCCAAGAATCGAGCCTTCTGCCTCCTTCGTATGCCCAGCATGCCAGTGAGTTGTGTTGCGTGGATCTCTTTGAGCGAATTTTATTGACTAGATGGTAGATCCGTCAGTGATGAAAGTGAGCTGCAAAGCATGCGAAATATACACATTGCTGAAGTTGTATTCAAGGTGCCAACTACTGTGCTCGTGGGAGCAACGAGAACAAGTGTGCACGTCCTGGTTGCCCTGGACCCGACGAGGGCGTTTTTACCGTGGAAAGGCTCGTCGGTCGGAAAAAGGTCGAGAGCTGCGTCTACTTGTGGTTAGCACAGTGGGAAGGGTGAGCAACTGACGTGATCCCTACTGTGCGCTTGTAAAACTAAGCACGGTTCAGATACCCGATGTCCGAGGCCTCGTGGATTCCTAAAGAAAATTTAATCGGAGGTGGGACGAAACTCTGCAACGCATTCCTGGAGGATGCCGTGAGGGAAGGTGCTGACATCTCTCTGGATGTTGTTATCCTCAAAGAAGCCATCGAGGCTGGTTGGGAGGTGCGATAAAACGATTTAGAAATTATAACCCAGCATGCTACTTCTTCTTGCTCTTCTATGTTGCGGTATCGTGGACTTTTTTTCCGCTCTTTTCTTGCAACCTGCTTGATTTGTTTTCAAGTTGCTGTGCTCTGATATCACTCACAAGTACTGTATTCAATACACTGGGCGTTGGAGTCATTTGTAATTATAT
>JBBPUL010000197.1:0-29965 GCA_038094675.1 Spongispora temasekensis
GTTGAAATAAAAGTCAGTGTATGATAATTAGTAGTTAATGAATAAAATCAAGATAGTGATAGTACATTAGTAAGCTGACAATTCAAATAATATTTTACATCCACTTTGAATATATTCTGGAAAGCCTAGAAGCTGGAAGCCTGGAAGCTACTGGCCAGTACTGGCCAGAGGGGGACCTTTCTGGAAAGTCTGGAAGCCTGGTCAGTACTGGCCAGACCAAGGACAGTTTGCTGATGGTGTTTCACTAAACACTGTGTAGATGGCAGCAGCAGCTTTTGTGGTGGCTGATTCCATCTCATCATCATCATCGTCATCCAGCTGTAGATCTGATAAGTTGTTCATTTCACCATGGTCATGGTTTTCTTCTGATCATTGCTTCTTTTTTTTTTGTGCCTCCTCACTCGGACTGTCTGAGCGCTTTCGCTTCATGGTCAGTTTATATTGGTTAGAGTTGCTGGGAGTCTGTTTATCCTCAGCTGTACTCTCCCCCCCAAACCGACAGTCCGGCAATGAGGTAAGCGGCCAGCGATAGTTATGTGTGACCTTAAAAGTCTTTTTAGCAGCATCAAAGTAGCAGATCCCTTTTGGCCCATCCTCATGACCAACAAATACAAACTCGCCAGCATGCGCAGCCAGTTTCGAAGGGTTCAATTCTTCATTCAAGACCCACACTGGACAGCCAAATTCCTGGATCGTCGACACATCCGGTTGAAGTCCGGTCCACTGCTGATATGGTGTGGCAGCCGGTAGCACACGTGTATAGGCATGATTGCGAATGTAAGTGGCATGGCGCATCACTTCAGGCCATAGCTCAGGTGGCAGTTGGCATGCGAGTAGCATGGCATGACCAAGCTCAACAACAGTCTGGTTCCAATGCTCTGCAACACCATTCTGTTCAGGTGTATATGGCGCAGTCATCTGTATCTCGATTCCATGATCCAGGCACCAGGTCCAGAGATCTTTGTTAATGTATTCACATCCGTTGTCAGCACGTATTGCTGCAGGCACATAGTTTCACTGATGTTTGAGGTACATCAAATATTGTTTTACTTTTGTGCTTGTCTCATCATTCATTTTCATAAAGTGTATCGTGACATGCCTGGTGGCATCATCAACAAAGGAAATATAGTACCGATATCCATTTATGGATGGGACACGAGCAGGTCCCCAGACGTCTGTATGTGTCAGTGCACCGGGTGTCATTTCAACGTGGTGGGTCCCCCTTTTGAGTATTGGTGCATGTATAAATTTTGATTGTATACATGCCTCACAGTCAAAAGTCTGTGGGCTCTTCTCAAGTGAGAATCCATCAACAAGATGCTTGCCATGGAGTTGTCTTAGTCCTTTGACACTAATGTGGCTGAGACGGTGGTGCCATTCCTCCCATGTCCACTTGTCTTTAATTTTGACTGCTATATTAGCAGTGTCATGTAGTTCTGTTTGTGCATCGAGATAATAGAGACGTTTTCGCATCATAGCGACAGCAATATTATTGTCATTCGAGTCATATATTAAGATTTGACCTGCTGTGCACTCGAAGTGCCCACCTGCAGCATCGAACTGCCCGAGGGAGAGTAAGTTCTCAGTAGCCTCAGGTACATGTAAGACATCAGTCAGGTGAATGCGGATGTTCTGCTGGTTATTGACACTCATGTGAATGAAGACGGTGCCTTGTCCCAGAGCAGAAATTGGCTTCTTCCCAACTCCTTTAATGATATGCTCAGGTAAGGGAACATAATCTGCAAATGCATCACGCTGTGCACAAATGTGCATTGTCACACCTGAATCAGCGATCCACGAATAAGCAGAAAAATCGACCTCATCGGTCTCACTCTTTTCGGCATTAGCAATGCGTACATGCACTACAAAACTTTTCTCGAGTTCGCCATCTGACTCGGAACCACTGGCATCTTGTGCTATATTGGCACATGCCTTCCCTTTTCCTTTGAAGTCAGTCACAGGCTTCTTTCTATCCCAGCTAGACCTCGTTGCTCTCCCTTTACCCTTATTAAGGGGATTCTTCCAGCATACGTCTGCAGTGTGGTTGAATCTGCCACAGATCATACATTTGGGTTTGTCACAGAAGTGGCAAGTGGCAGTGACATGATTGGTACAACTGCAGACTTGGCAATGATGCGGCTGTTGGGGAGCACTTGAAGATGAAGCATAGGCAGCTGCACCATTCGTCATTGCATTGTTTTTGCACTGCTTGAACTCCTCCAATAAGAGTGAAACGAGCTCTTGTATGGTCATTGCAGGAGCGCCCGGGCCTTGTGAGCCTTGCACGCTACCCTGATAACCAAGATAGGATGTTGTGTAGCTTTCCCAAGAAGATGGGAGCGACTTGACAAGGATCCCTTTGAACTCATTATCAGGCATGGGGTGGCCTCCTAGGGCTAGTGCCTCTCGTATCTCTCGCAACTCTGTGAGATGTGTGGGGATATCTGCATCTTCCATAGCCTTAGCACCGTAGAGGGCACACTTTCTATCGAGGGCAGTAACTTGACTACGTGGCTCGTGGATAGTGCTAAGCTCTTTCCACATTGCAGCTGAGGTCCTATACTTGGAGATGTGGATTACCTGATCATCACTAATTGTGATGCTAATAAGCTCTCATGCCAAGAGATCTTTAGCATGCCACGCAGATGCGGCAACAGGATTCATTGGTTGCAGGAGCGCACCAATGGTGATGTTATGTATATCTCTCCACTCGAGTGCAATCATAATCCTGGACTTCCATGCAAGCCAGTTATCGTTAGTCAGCTTCGGAAATTTGGGAGCAGACATGATCCCAACATCAGAGTGGCTATGCGGAGTAGAAGCAACAGAAGTAGCCAGGACAGTGCCGACGGTGGTGGATGGAGTGAGATTGGGAGCGGCAGTTGCAGTAGAGGCGATCATGGGAGTGACCAGATTGGGAACGACTGGAGTGGGAAGTGGAACGGATGATGGAGCGGCAGTGCCGGGTGGAAGAGAGTTGGGAGGTTGTTGGTTCAACATGAGGAGAATATGAAGTCTTCTTCAGATTAGAGCACAGGGCTCATAACCTGTCAGAGTAGTAGTAGTGCGCATGGTAGTTTTGAAGCAGACAGAATATGGGGGTAAGCAATGACACAGTCTCCTATATTTTCTTCTCATATGGGTTGGTTTATCTAGGCTAGCTATTAGGAGGTCAAAGTCGAGCTTGTAATCACAGAGCCCATGTCATTACTACAGTTGCTCTCTTGGCTCGGGGCCAGACCGATCACTAATGTGGGTCAGGCCTAGAACTCCAACAAAGATGAATGGGCTGACCCGGTGCAAAGACTTGCAATGATCAATTAATGTGTCTTGATAATATCTTGCCCTCTACTATTTCCACATTGAGCACATGGACCCTTAGTCTCACTCTGACTTTGGTACCCTCACATGCCTTTGCCACCTGGAGCCATCAAACAGAAGGGGAGTCAGTCATTATTTGGAGATCTAGAAACTCAAGTTATTCTCTATCAACATACAGCACTGCTCTGTGCATATCCAATCTGTCTCTGTCTCCTCCTGTCTGTCTCATTCCCAACACCAGCACCCTAACCTTGATCGATTGCCTGAGCAGAGCATCCGGGAGACTCGTCTCATCCAAAAATGCCGAATGTGGTGTCAACAATGCTTTGCACACATCCGAGTCTAGTATTGTGTGCCCTGTTACCCTCGGGAACACTTATGGTGTGTGCTTCTTGCCAGGGCTAAAAAGTCCGAGAGTGATTCCCACAGGAAGACCTTGAGAGTCCCTGGAAACCGCTTGCTTAATCGGTAGAATGTTACAGATAATGTGCTGGTTAAGCAATGCTAGTTGTATATAAGGGCAGGGTGCACGCTCAACTCTTTCCTACATCTTTTCTCCCCCCATTTTATCCCTCTCTGCATCTCACCTGATTCATGTTCCATCTTCGGTCTCTGCTGCTGCACACTCCTTAGTCATGCATACTCTTGCCACCCCTTAGGATTGTGTCTTGCAAACTTTGGTGCATTATCTATCATGTCCTATGAAAACTTTGTACTAACTCTAAACAAACCATTAGGCTATGTAGGGTATATAGTAAGTCTAATTGTTTGTTTTTAGTTCTAGCCGAATGCACCAGCCAGGGAACTGTATGAGGATAGATACAATTTGTTCCAGTTTGAACCATTATCAAGGGTGCATGTTGTTGTCTGTGGTGCATGTGCTTTTGTTGGCTGATAGTCGGTGGTGCTTTTACCAGGAGTCAAAGCATCTATTAAGGTGCTGTAGGTTGAGAGCGAGTAGGTTGTATATCCAAATTTGTTGATTAGTGCTGATGGTGTGCTATATATAGGCTGTGTAGTGGCGATGAGTGAACTATGTGCTGGAGTGCTAATTGTTATAAGGTCTTGTGCATTGTCTTCATGGATTGTAGGTAGTTGATGCAATCGCTGTTGAGACAGGGCTGCAGTATTCAGTATCTGCCTCACGGTACCTTCCGCCCCCAGCTCATCCATTCACTCGTGAAGAGACCAACCAATGCCTTCATAAGATCAACCCAAAACTTTCAGTGCACCAGATTATCATTCATCCCCCTGGCGCAATCATTGAGTATCTACAAACAGGCGAATCTGAGGGTATTGGTATCGCCCATGTCTTTCCCATCGATCCCAATGCTTTCAAAAACCTGAAGTCAAGTTTTCAATACTTGCTCGGTGACTCACATGACGGTCAGCCAAATGTCCACTGCAGTCTATTGACTGACGCCCAAGGTCAGCATGTTCTCTGCAAATGGACATTTGTATCATGTAAGTCACCTGAACATAATGGTGCTCCTATATTAATGTTACATTAGGTCATGGCCTGAAAGTTTGCTCCACCCATGATGATACAATGGTAACCAGCCTTAGTCACTCATACTGTATACAAGCCTGGAACAAGTGTGTCCACAACTCGTTTCATCTGTTTATGTCGACACTGCCAAGGCTGAAGTCTTCAGGAAGATAGTGGTGCTCTTTTGTTCATTGAGTGAACATGGTTGCTCATTCAAAAACACTTTTGAGTTCAGCACAGCAACAATCATGGATGAAGATGAGTCCGACTGCGAGTTTGAACTGACTGGCAATGATGATCATGCAAGCTTGCATCCACCAGGTGCTACTATGTTGCTCAAGCGCAATCATGGAAGTCAGTGACTGCAGGCAGATAGCAGCAAGAAAGAGTGTAAGGGAGTGCTCATGTTGCGACATGATCGATCCAACCATTATTTTATTTCGTACATTGCAATTTTTGAGATTAAATTGATACTCAAATATCTACAGCTGTCAATACTGTACATGGACTTGTCATGTACATCTAATTTTGCGCAATTTGCAGGAGTATGATACCAGTTACTTGTCTGCATTGTTTGCAAATGATATGCACACCATTGCAAAGTATGAAATTGCTGCAATGCAGGAGGGATATGGCCCGTGTGTACCATGCGCATTCACTGCACCACCATCAGTGCAAAAGCAGCTCTGTCGTATGTACTATTTTTCTCTTTTGGCATGTCAATTGATTTATTTGCAGCATATTGGCATCATTCTCTGGATGACACACTCGCTCAAGGAGATCTTCTCCCTTGGATCACAAAATGTGGGGCCACATTTCATATTTACGTTCCAAATGATCTTCATGCATGCTCTCATGTGGTCATTGTGTGTCGAAACCCACTTTCCCATGCACCACCTGCACCAGCCAAAACACCTCGTCCCTTAGTTGCAGCTCTGCACAGATTGCTGTGTGATATGGGCTGGCATTTGGCTGATGCAACACCATGACGTATCATGCTCGACTCAGGTTTTGTTCATGGATTGCAAACTTTGCTTGGCTGGGAATCCAATCAGTCTCCTAGTTTATCAGACCTCCATCCATCTTTGTCGAATCTAGATTATGTACGGCACCTCATTAATGACATGCATTGTGAAAAATTTCCACATAAAACAGGATTCAATGGTATGTTATGTTTCTTTGTGTTTCTTTCTCTTCTTTTGACTTACTATTTCCTTCAGGCGTCATTCAATTAGTCAGCAATTCGCATGACAATCCCAGTCGCTACATTCAAGTTGCTGAGATATGCGAAATCAAAGGCATTAAATTCCAAGTTGTTATCTGCATGTCTCCTGCAATGTCACATCATCTCGTACATGCAAAACGGCTTTTAATCGACATGTCCTTCAAGCGTGTGAGTGGAAAGTGGGAGGAGTTTGAAATAGAAACATGGGACAATAGGCACATGCGCTGTGAGATGTTTATTTTTGCCTCGAAATTTAGCTAACTTGCATACATAACAGCCATTGTCGTTGCCCGTGCATTCACAACATCAGAGTCAGCTGATACACATCTTACTCTGTTCACACATATCTGTGAAATTGCAAAGCATGACACTGGACTTGAAGTGTCTTTTCACTACATATCAGGATGTGGTATTCAGTCTGTCATAGCAGATGGTCACCGAGGGCAAGCTCTTGGTTAGTTAAAGCCTCAAAATGAAAGCTAACAATAATATACTGATACATTTATAGGACTGGGGCAGTTTTGTGTTGCCCTTTGTCATGGAAATCAAGCACCATGTAGATATGAATCAAACCGTCACCTCTGTGATCTCAATGTATATGAGCATCTTCAACAGATGTATCGATTATGCACATTCCATTTCCAGTGGAACATATGGAAGCTTTGAACTGTGGTTTATCTCGATGTCTACAATGCTATGCTCAGTATATCATCCTTCGAAGCCCATCCAGACTTTAGCCATACACTTTGTGTTATCAAAGCAGGAGGAAAAAAAGCAAAAGGTATTAATTTCCTTATACAGAAGGCAACTACAATTGATAACACTGATGAAAGACTGGTTAGCAGATAAGGAAAGCAATGGATTCGCTATCCCCACTCTATACTTCCCAAGGAGTCTCATGCCTGCTGAGATCTGGAAAGCTTCACTGACTACAACAAATGGTAATGAGCAAGCACATCGGAACATCAATCACGACGGAATTGGCCTTACCTTGCTCAGAGGTGTTATGTGTGGGCAAGACTATGATGAATGGGTAAACAAGAGTATCATTGCCCATTCAACATATGGGATCCAAACACGCGACAATGCATCAACTCATGTTTGCCATACATCAAGATCTGTCTCTCACATTGGTTAGTCAATTCATTAATCAATGCCCAACAATTGACCTTACCGAATACTGCAGCCCTGTCTCAACAGTGATTGCATCAACTACCTACAATCCATGAAGACAATGCACAAGACCTTACAACAATTAGCACTCCAGCACATAGTTCACTCATCGCCACTACACAGCCTACATATAGCACACCGTCAGCACTAATCAACAAATTTGGACATACAACCTACTCGCTCTCAACCTACAGCACCTTAATAGATGCTTTGACTCCTGGTAAAAGCACCACCGACTATCAGCCAACAAAAGCACATGCGCCGCAGACAACAACACGCACCCTTGATAATGGTTCAAACTGGAACAAATTGTATCTATCCTCATACAGTTTCCTGGCTGGTGCATTCGGCTAGAACTAAAAACAAACAATTAGACTTACTAGATACCCTACATAGCCCAATGGTTTGTTTAGAGTTAGTACAAAGTTTCCATAGGACATGATAGACAATGCACCAAAGTTCGCAAGACACAACCCTAAGGGGCGGCAAGAGTATGCGTGACTAAGGAGTGTGCAGCAGCAGAGACTGAAGACGGAACATGAATCAGGTGAGATGCAGAGAGGGACAAAATGGGGGGAGAAAAGATGTGGGAAAGAGTTGAGCGCGCGCCCTGCCCTTATATACAACTAGCATCGCTTAACCAGCACATTATCTGTAACATTCTACCGATTAAGCAAGTGGTTTCCGGGGACTCTCAGGGTCTTCCTGTGGGAATCACTCCCGGACTTTTTAGCCCTGGCAAGAAGCACACACCGTAAGTGTTCCCGAGGGTAACAGGGCACACAACACCGTTTGTGAACCTTTGAGTGTGCCCACGCCCAATCACAGCTCTGGAAATTGGCCAAGCGAGCCTTAGCGAGGTATTCCCGTAAGACCCCCTTCAGTTACGCGCTCATCGAGCACTCGATGAGCGCTTAGAAAAGTCCGAACCTGAATGCCCGGTAATCAAACTTGAACCCTTTCAGAGTGTAGAGATTCAAAATTCTTGAAAGGCCAGTATTGAATCGTAGTATTCAATTTGATAGCAGAGCTGTATTAGGCCGTAGGCCGCATCAGTAGGCGCCACTTGGAGTCAGGAACATTGACAACGCCCGGGCTGGCGGGCCATGGCAAGCTTGGAGTCTTACGGAGAGATGAACAATACCAACCCCATCAAAACATGATGCGTCGTCAATTTCGTAGGGTCAAAAAGTGAATGCCGTTGAGAAAGAATATATCGAAACGTCAACGAATGCGGTCGGAACATACAGTACTTTCCATGATTGCAGTAATAATAAGTACTGTGTGAGAAGAGCGGCCAGTGGCGTTGGCTGTAGATAATAATAATAGTATTAGTAGTACGCCTGGGCAGTCACTGTGGAGCCGGATTCAGACTCAGGCTATAAGGAAGTTCTAAAAATAATTCACCTGTGGATATCATACTGACGACCCCCTTCGACGACATGGTGCAACTGAGGTTCCTCTTTACTTAAACAGGCTCCTCGAAAACCTGAGGAAAGTTTCAATTTTATCAGTCCAAGTAAAAAGTTGATGTTGAAAGTTAGTGTGGCTGTGCGATGCCGTTCTCGAAGAGGCGACTTCTTGAAGTTATTCCGGCGTGCATTGAGCACTGGACGATGGCGGCGTATGCGCGTCTGAGCCCGAAGACGACGACCTACAGAGAACCGCATCAAGGCCTCCCCAAGGATCTGTCATACCCTGTCGAGAGAGTATCGCACCGGCCGCATCGATCGATCAAAAAAAGGACCATTCCAGACACATTGAACGAGATAGCAATGCAACAACGCGGACGATGACGAGGCGGAGAAATTCGACGACATTCACGGCGGCACGCTTGTCACCCCTCTCTTTCTCTCTCGTTCTCGTTTCCCCGACCTCGAGGCTCCGAGTCGATCGACCGTTTCCGCGGCGCACCCGTCCGAAGACGGCGAATTCATGGACTCGACCTCTTCTTCCGAACCCGCGCATTTGCGGTCGATGTGCCATTACTCATATATTTGCGTACCTTTACGCCCAACGCGGCTGGTACGTGTTTCGGGTTGCGGAACATGTCGCGATCGAAATTTGGCGCATAGAAATTACTGCAAACGGCGTTGCAGCAACAAATTGTCCACTAGGAACGCAAGAATACAAAAAGGTCAATCAGCTACGTATCACCGCTCGAGCACCTACAACTCACTTGTTACGCACAAGAGTCTCGATATTACTTGTTCAGTGATGCCTCGACCTCGTTGGTACTCATCGGCCAATAAAGTGACCCATCTTCTGGTTGATCAGGATGGGCAGGCAAGACGGACAAGACAGCATGTTTCACGTTCCTGGCCTTCAAAAAAGCCAAAGCGTGGGGTCAAAGCCCTTCTCTGTGGCATTGTGTAGGCGACCCAGGACCTACAAAGTCAACTCGCGACCGCGTGCGGCCCTTGTCTGACATCATTATTGCTCGAGTATTGCCCGCGGCCGCGTCTAAAAAGGACGTAGTAGAAGTGACTGATCAGCAATAAAGAAAACAGTAGGTTGACGTGCCTACCCTACCACACCTACCCTCGGACGAAACGACCGAAGGTCCCAAGATCTGATGGAGAGAGAACGAATGTCGGACGAGACACGCCGACTTGGCCGACGTGGCCGATTGAACAACCACTTGCGGCCAAAAAAAAAACACCGTTCCGCACCCACAACGACACGGGCGACTAGTCGTGCCAGAAAAACTTCAACCGTGGTTTTTCTTTTTTTTTAAAAAATGAAAGGGTTGTCGTCCTGTGGGTAGCCAAGGAGGTCGCGTTGGGCGAGTTATATGCGTGGTGAGTAAGGGAGCCGATGCGGCATGCCATGGCGCCGACCGACACCGACACCTTCCCCCCCTCCCCGGGGACTCTCGCACGGTGCCCAACACAACCTCGTCAGTCCAATATCGCACACATTGTGGTGACACTTCATCGGCGATATACACGTCCCTCTGTGGCATTGGAGCGTTTGTCGTCGTTGGCGATGCGGTACACGTCTGGGGCACCCAACCGCACTCACACACAAACTTGTTGTTCGGAGGGAGGGGAGGAACTGTAGTCAAGGTAAATGCATCCGTCTTAGCTCTGCCGTATATCCTCTCCGGGTATGATAGAGACCGTGCGGTTGGTTCGGGTCGCGGTTTCTAAGGGGAGAGGAGGGGGACGAGGAGATTGAGAAAGAGTAGCGGGGGGAGGGGGGCAGTGCCTCTGAACTTTTGGGCCCTTACAGGAACTTCGTTGAAGCCGGGGATATCCGTCAAGCGGGGTTACAGCAAGTAGTATCTGGGATTGCCAATCCCCGTGAGTCACTCTCAATTGAATTTGGACTGGGTTCAACAGACAGTTTTTGGCAGCCGCATGCTGCAGTTCCCGGCCCCTTCCCCCTTCCCGTCCACATGGCGTGGCGTACTTGTTTGGCACCAACCCCCCAGCCCACCTCCCCGTTACACCACCCCGATTACCGGCCGCTGTATCATGCAGGCGGTACTGCTGCTTGTCGGACCTTTTTTTTTCCTCTAGAGAAGGATAAAGTGTCAGTCCTTTTTTATTTTTTCTCAACACGAGACCGGGGCTCCGTTTCGCTGGATAAACCAAAATATAAAAAAAGTGATGGACATGGGAACAAGGCCTAGACTGCTGACTATTCTCAAAAAAAAAAAAAAAAAAGAGACTAATCAAAATTGGAAACCCTTCGTAGACGAGAACCCTGAGAGAGGCAAGGACGGCAGTCGGTGCGCACGCTGGAGCGGGAGCGTGTGTGCATGCCCACACACGCGCATTCATCTGTCTGCATGGATGTATGCATGTGTATGTACTTCCAGCGCGCGTGTTGCTAGGCGAGATACTGATGACGGTTCTAGGCTGAGAGCATGCATGCACGGTGAGGCGAGGATCACAGATGGTTGCGCAGGCAAGGGCAAGTGCATGCGTGCATGAACGCACACGCACGTTCATGCATCTGCATGGATGTACAAGTGCGTACTTGCAGCGTGCGATTCGCGGGATAAGGGCAGCGAGGACGGGCGTGGGTCAGCATGTGCGTTGCAAGACGAAGGTGGGTGATGATTCCTCGTGAGGGAGTGCACGCGCGCTGAGACGTGGACAGGCGAGACGAGGCGAGGCGAGGATGAGGCCTGCATGCATGCTAAACGGGGATGGACGCGTATGTGCGTTGCAATGCGATGGCGAGCGAGGACGGGCGATGTTCGCATCGTCGCGTGTAGTGTGCCTGGGTGGTGGACGTGAGTGGTGGACGATGCGAGTGAATCACGTCGACTTGCCCGCGTCATCACTTGTGGCAAGTCCACCGCGAGAGGGGGCGAGCGACGACGCGGGAAAAACTGCACCATCACAGTCGCATGTATAATGTGCAGATAATTCAAGATGAACGACGACGACAACGACGGACTTGCCTGTAGACCGGATGGATCAGCTCAGGGGACTGCGGCATCAATACACTGCGATAATCTCTCAAATGTTATTGTACCTGAGCTGCAGGTTGTCCCCTTACTCATCAGGACACGTCTCTGAGACGACCGTCTCATCAGAGTTTGGAGCCATTTACTTACTGTAAGGCTCATTTTTAAGCACATGCCTCCGAGAGTTGGATATGGATGTACAGCCCCAGTTTGCCTTTCTTGTCCAATTCAAAATCAAAATCGATTTCGATTTCCTTTTCTGTCCAAATCTCGCACGTATTATTTTTCTTTCTATTTTGGGCCCAGGGGCCGCTATAATATCCGATCTGTCTCTGCCTGCCTGTCTGTCTGTCTCATTCTCTGTCAAACACCAGTGCCCTTAACTTCGATCGATTGCCTGAGCGGGGCATCCGCGGGACTTGTCTCGTCCAAAAATGCCGAGTGCGTATTGCGCACATCCGAGTCGAAGCACTTGATTAGCGCCACCTCCTTTGGTCGTACCACTCGTGTCAAGGGCTGTATTTGAGGCTGAACGTAGCCCTCGAGATGATAAGACGTGTCGAGACCAAGTCGGCCTCCACGTCGATGGTGCGGAAGTCGGCAAAGCCGAGGGGATGGTGTTTTCGATTGGCCTGTCGGATGAGTCGGACGAATAAAATTGCAAAGGTGGGATCGAGCGTGTAGTAAGCCTCTGATCTGGTACCGTCCTTTCAAGAGTCTCTCGGCCTATCATCTGGAGGCAGAGCAGCAACAGGGCTCTGATCTGCGTGTACAAAAGGCTGCATCGACAACACAAAGAAAAAAAGAATAAAAGATCGGCGATCAGGTGATTTGAGCCGAAGCGCGAACGCGCGCAAACGCAAACACCCACCGCTGGACCCCGTTCCTTGATAACAGAAACATTTCTAGGCGAGACCAACGTCTGTGCCCTGCGAATGGTGTGGTCAAAGATGATCACTTTCTTCGCACCAGCGTGCTTCCGCAGGATGTCCTCCACTTCGGCATAGTTCATCGACTTGATCCGTTCCTCAGGTCTACAAACGCCCTCTCCGCGTTGGGGTAAGTGATCCACTGAAACCCACTGTCGTCGAGGCCGAACGCGTCCTGCTTTCCACGTGCATCGCGGATGACGGCGGGGTGGGCTCCAGGGTATTATTGCTTGCCGGCACGCCCGCGGGCGGGAGCACGTTAATGTATGGGGCTCGCCTCGTGGATGGTAGTAGTTAGAGTGTCGTCCGGACGTCTCGGCCTTTAATTTATGAGAGAGAGAATGGGGTGCTGAGAAGTCTTGGTGAGGCAACTTTCACCCTCCATTCTGAATTCGCCGAGTCCTGATAGTACATAGTACAAAGAACTCGAACCGACGAACCCTGTTGAGTCATATTGGCTCAATAAATACGATTTTGGGGTTACAAACGTAGAATTATCGGGGTACATGAAGATTTCTCCAACACAATCAAACTTTGTGACCTATCAGTTGGTGCAGAATGTGGAATCCTAGAACGGCAACGTAAACGAACTTGGAGACGGTGGATCTGGCAAGTTTACATGATGGCGTCGTCGAGGAAAAAAGAAAAAAAAAAAAAAAAAAGTCCACGAATACGGTCGGCACAACACAACACAGCCCATGCTTGCAGTTCATAACCCAACTGCGCAATGGGTGCCAGTGGCGCTGGCTGCCGTGTAATAAGCCCGGGCAGTCAATGTGAAGCCGGACTCGTCCACATTGCATCATGATGAGTCTACATATAGCTCTAGAAAGGATTCACCTATGGATGCGGCGTCAACTGAGGTTCCTCGAATTCTATTCAAAAGGCTCGAGAACCTGAGGAAGAATACTTGTGGAGCGTGGCTGTGCGATGCTATTCTCGGAGAGCGCGCGTGGAGCAGCATGACTCTATTCAGTAGGCGCGTTCGAGCCCGAAGACGACGACCTATAGAGAACCACATCAAGACCTCCCAAAAGGTCTGTCATAATGTTGAGAGAATATTGCGCCGGCGCTCGTTCACATGAGGAGAAAAAGAATCAACACCGAGTCAAGGCGGTCGCAAAGAAAGAAAGAAAAAAAGCACGCATCGATCGATCAAGAAAAGTACGATTCCAGACACATTGAACGCGATAGCATTGCAACGACGCGGTCGATGACGAGGCGGGAGAAATTCGACGACATTTACGGCGGCACGCTTGCCATCTCTCTCTCTCTTTCTCACTCCTGCTCCCCCGCCCTCGAAGCTCCCGAGTCGATCGATCGTTTCCGCGGCGCACCCGTTCGAAGACGCCGAATTCATGGACTCGACCTCTACCGAATCCGCGCATTTGCGATCGATGGGCCATGATTCATATTTGCGTGCCTTTACGCCCGGCGCAATGGGTACGTGATTTACCAAGGACATGGAGGATGAAGTTGCGATCGATATTAGGTGCGTAGAAATGACTGCAAAATGCGTTGCAGCAAACAAATTGTCCACTAGAAAAAAGGTCAATCGGCTACGTATCACCGCACGAGCATCTACAACTGTCTTACTACGCTCAAGAGGTTCGATATAACTTGTTCAATGGTGCCTCGTCTTGGTTGGTACTCATCGTCCACTACTTCCGGGTAAAGCGACCCGCATCTTCTGGTTGACCAGGATATGTAGGCGGAGACGGACGGGGGAACCGCATGTTTCACATTCCTGGCCTTGAAGCAGCCAAATGCGTGGTCAAGGGCTCCTTTGTGGCACTGTCGCATTCTCGGACGCAAGCTTCTCGACGTCGGCTTGGACGCTATGTGGGCGGCCCAGGACCTACAAAGTCAACTCGCGACCAGTGCCAGCGTGGTCCTGGTCTGACATCATGTGTGCTCGAGCACTGCCCGCAGCCTCGCCCTAAAAAAGTCATCGTAGACGTCACTGATCAGCAATAAAAGAAAACGGTAAGTTGACGTACCCCTATCCACCTACCATCGGACGAAGAACTTCAAGCAGCCAAATGCGTGGGGTCAAAGCCCTCCTTTGGCACTCTGCGTATGTAGACGGCCGAGGACCTACAATGTCGACTCGCGACCGGTGCCAGTGCGGCCCTGGTCTCACTTTCACATTTTGCTCGAGTACCTTCGGACGAAACGACCGATGCTCCCCAAGATCCGATGAAGAGAGAATACGAACGTCGGTCGAGAGACGCCGAGTTGGCCGACGTGGCCGATGGAATAATCACTGGCGGGCAGAAAAAATAAAGCATCGCTTCTCCCCACCACACCACGACATGGGTCCGACTCGTCGTGCCAGGCGAAACTTCACTAGGTTTTTTTTTTAATGAAAGGGCTGTCGTCCTGTGGGTAGCCAAGGAGGTCGCGGTTGGGCGAGCTATATGCGTGGTGCGTGCGTGTATATCGCCGATATCGTGTCACACCACCGGTGTGCGATGTGGACGACGAGGTTTCGTTGGGCACCGTGTAAGTGCTCCCCCCCCTCTCCGGGTGCGGAGGTGTCGGCGTCGTTGTCTGTCGGCGTCGGTGGACGATGGCGTGGCAACATCCTATGGAGGCAAGGCATGCCCGCGTTGGCACCCCCTACTTCCCCTCTGTGGCATTGGAGCGTTTGTCGTCGTTGGGGAGATGCAGTACACACCACACCCAACCTTGGTTGTTCGGAAGGAGGGGAGGACACTGCCGTCAAGGTGAATCCACCCGGTTTTATTAGCTCGGCCGTATCTCCTCACCTGGTACGATGGGAGACCATGCGGTTGCGGTCCAATTCGCAGTCCTTGGGGAGAGGGGAGCAGGTAGAGCAGGTGAAAGAGAAAAGAGCGGCGGAGGGGAGGGGAGGGGAGGGGGGGCGGTTCCTCTCCTTACAGGAACTTTTCGTCGAAGCCAGGGAAATCCCGTCACGCGGGGTCACGGCAAAAGCAGTGGGCTGAGAGAGAGGAAAATTTCGATCGGCCCGTGACACTGAGTCGCTCACTGCGATCGAATGGTTTTTTTGACAAGTTGCAGACTTTTTTTTTTTTTTTTGTTTGTGGCAGCCGCATGCTCAGCGCACAACCCCCAACCCCCCAGCCCCTCTGGCTCCCTTCCTCCTCCCTCCCCCTCTCCCTGTTACCATCCACACCCCGATGGTCAGCCGACGTATTCATGCCAGCGACAGACCTCTTTTTTATTTTTTATTTTTTTTAAAACACGACTCTCAAGAGAAGGATAAAGACTGTCAGAATTTTTATTTTATTTTATTTCAACACCAGGTTCGCCGGGTAAACAGTGATTATATTGACTTGAACTCATGGGAACAACACTTGAAGGGACCGCCCCCGGGGTCTAGACTGCCAAGAACTGCGTCGCGGGGCTACAATTTCTTTTTTCTTTTTTCCTTTCTTTTTTTCCAATTCTTCAAGATTCTTTTCCCACTGTTTCACAACAGCTGTGGTGAGCTCGCCGCGCCGTTCCAGAGCAGATTTCAAGTGGAGTCTCAGCTCACCACACTCACTCTTATTGACTACTACTGCCGCCCGGATCCCAAACGTTGACTCTCTTTTTTTTTTTTCTTTTTCTTTTTTTTCCTCGATCGATACAGATAAAGATACGGATGCGGATACGATAACGGATACGGCGCGACGCGGAACGACATGAAATTTTTTATGGATCAGTCACATCACGGACACGGGCGAGACGGGACTCCTCGACGTGTCGACGCGAAACGAAGGATGTTTCCGACTCTCTGGACGTGGCGACATGGATGACTGTGACGATAGGTATGTAAGAATGTTTAATTTATACCTCTCGTACTAATCTGCAACTCCAGCTGGAGTGGAATATGCGATCGGTAAAACTTCGACACCTACATGGGATCATCGGAGCTGTTTGATTGGCCAGAGGTAATCACACTATGGTCACCCGCTCGCTAGTAGTATATCAGACTCAGAATGATCAAAAACTTCCTGTGAAGCAGTGGCTATGCAATTCTTGAAGACTTCATTGCAAGCCTTCTCATCTGACAGGATTGCATTTGATTGAACATATGTATGGTTGAAGAGGTGAAGTCAGACTCTTTGGACCAGTCACATATTGATGATGCTTTTATCCAGTGGTGGGGTAGTGGGATGCAAGGAGGGCAGGGATTTGGAAGTGAGAGGCATCTTCATGTAGTGCTTGCATTTTTTTCAGTTTTATTGTGACAGTAGATACCACCTCCAATCTGGCATGAAACTCTGTTGATGCTAAGATATGATTATGCATGTTCAAGTTGGGAAGTGACAGGATAGACCTGCAAAAGTTCTTGCTCAATGTGCACAGTAGCTGAGAGCTAATTCTCACCCCCAAATAAAGCCAATATTTGATTGCAGAGAGGTGGAAAAGCAGCTGAATAGTAGAATGGGCTGTAAATGGACTAATCAGAAATCCATGGATGATGAAAGAGACCCAAAACAGATGACTCCAGTAATAATGGGTGGATTGATCAGAAAGAGAAGAGAGTATCCTCTGCTGATCAAGAATTGTTTGCTTCATTCAGAAAGGATGGAAATAATGCAGTGTGCTCAGGATCCTTGCTGTGAGATCCCATCAATGAGTCTGTCCTGTGTCAGATGATGATGAAATCAGATATATTATATATATACATACATTTATTCATTTGCAGGGCCATGATATATAGGTTGTCAGAGCACTCAGTGAAATTAAGTCTGCTCTTGTATAATTCATGCTCACACAGTCACAGTAGTCCAAGAGATATTTGTTTCAGATTTAGAATTTGACTACATGCATGATGTGATAGAAATAAAAAGAAATAAAAAGACAGAACCACATGTTACCAGCTGTCTAAAATCATCTGGCAGTGCACAAAAAATGTGTTACTGATCTATTTGAGCTCATTATGAGACAATGTACAATTAATTAGCATCAGTATTATGGAGGCTACTCTAGAGAGTGCTAATGTTATGATTGTCATATATAGAATTGTAGTTCAAGTCATGGTCTGATTGTGACCCTTTAGAGTTGGATGATTGAGGGTCAGATAGATTTAACATATGATGCAGCTGCATGTTGTTGATCATCAAAGTCACAAACTTCTTAGTGTATATTTTATGTTGATATGCAATCTCTTGCTTAATACCACTGCTACAGGTTTCTGTCACCTCTTTGAAAGCCTCTAATGCTTCAGCTACAGTAGTTAGTTGATTTCTGTCCATCTCCTGCACTTTTAAAACAATGCTCCTCATCTTTTTAAGGGTATTGATCTCTCATAGATTTGTAGTAATGCAAGACAAAACATAGTCCCAAGATGCATGCTTAATGATATAATACTTATGAAAGATGATAAGTGTTATGATTGGCCCCTTTTTCTCTTTTACTTCATCATCTCCACTGACTATATGGCATTTCCACAGCTCTTATCTCATGTTTCATGTATTCTTAGAACTACTGCTTTTCTGACTTGTTTATAGCAGTGCATCACTTCTCACTTATCTCTCTTTCCTAGTTAAGCTGCATAGCCCTCATCATAGCCTGGTCCATGCACAAGGGCTCTTATATATAAATAGTGCATAGATACTCAACATAACTCCAGCTTAAACCTACTCGAGATTATAATATATTATATCTTGACCCTCTCACTCTTCTCTGTCACTCTCCTCAGATCACTTAGCCTTGTAGTGTCTTCACTCAAGGACACTCAGTACTTCATTCCTTATCATCACTACATACTCACCTAGGCAAAGTAGTGATAGATCTCTATGCATCATGCTCAGGACTTGTACCCTTGTCCCTCATCCTTGTACCCTCATCCCTTGCCCTTGTTTGCAGCTTTAGGTTGCTTATCAAGTCTATGGCTGAAGCTACTCATACCTGTCATAACAATCAGGCAGCAATGATAAGCCTTTCTTGAACATTTTTTTCTTCTAGTTTAAAGTGGCATTTAGAATATTTCAAATGCAACAAAATAAAATAATTCACCTTGGTAATATCTTCAATTGTCAGTGAGGTTAGAGGTGATCACTTGAAAGATCTTAGTGTAAACCACAACTCCAGAGAATAAAGCCCAGAAGAAGAACATTTATAAGGCATATTGTTACGATCGGCCCCTTTTCTTTTCTTTCCCCACCCTCTTTTACCTTGTATTACCTAAACGTGCACAGCCCTTCTCTTTGTCAGCATTCGTGGCAGTGCGTTTCCCTTATCTCTTATCTCTGACTCATGCGTTCCATGGCATTCCGTGTAGTTCTATCATGCATAGCCTTCTGACTCATTTCACACCATGCATGACTCACTCCCCTTATTCCCAGTTACCATATTCGGGTTCCTCTCTTTCCAAGCTATAGCACTGCTTGGTCTGTGCACAGGACTCTCTACATATAAATAGGGTGTAGCACAAGCGATGTATCTCCAGCTTGAGCCTACTCGAGATAGCAATCTATTGCGTCTTTGACCCTCTCGCTCTCCCTCTGCTCTCCCCTCGTCTCACTTGGCCTCGCAGTGTCTTCGCTTGAGGATACTCAGTCTTCGTCTTCGACGTCACTACATACTCGCCAAGGCGGAGTAGTGACTAGTCTCTGCACATTGAGTGTAGGACCTACGCCCCTCGCCTTCGTCTCGCAGCTTTGGGTTGCATATCGAGTCTACGGCTGACGCTACCCGCGCCTGCCGTAACAAAAGGCTCAAGCTCTTCAAACGCGACTACCCTTGTTGTAGCTCGCAGCCATTTCGGCCCCCCCGTCACCTCTGAAGCGGCGCCCCCGCCCACTACCACCATCGCCCCTCGTAACCTCCCCCTCTTGGAGGTCTACCACGCCCCCTAGTCCTAGCTCCGGAACCCCTACACCCCCCTCGCCACTTACCCCGAATCCCCCATCCCCAATGACTTCGAAACCCACCGAACTTCGCCTCGCCCAGCCCAAAGCCTTTACAGGCAAGCAACGCGATGCCATGCCCTGGCTTCGCTCGGTCCTCCGATACCTCGCCGTCAACGTAGATGTCTATTCAACGGATGAGAAGAAGATAGGCTTCGCCCTGTCTTTCATGAACGATGGAAACGCCCTTACATGGGCAGACACCTTCACGGACAAAAGTATGCGAGGTACCAACATGACCCTCGGATCTTGGGACGACTTCGTCAAAGAGTTCAAGGCTCACTTCGAGAGCCCCAACACCGCTGCCAACGCTCTAACTTGGTTGGCCACTTACCGCGTCAACGAACGACGCGATGGGACTTTCCAACCGTCCCTCAACCAGTACATCTCTGAGTTCCGCAACCAGGTCAGCCTGGCCGGACTCAATGAGGCAGCTACCATCTGCCACTATTTTTCCACCGGCATCCCCCCTTCGCTCTCTGAAAAGGTGTACCTTATGGACACCGTCCCCACCACCATCGACGATTGGATCAAGAATGCCTCTCGTCTCGACGACCAGCACAAACGTGCCAAGCTTGTCGCTCGCCAGCACAAGCACTCTTCGACCCCCACTTTCGTCCCTCGCCCCACTCAGACCCCTCGCGACAAAGACCCTAACGCCATGGAGGTGGACGCCATCCGCATCCCCAAACTCACCCCTGAAGAGCGAGAACGCTGCTTCAAACAAGGACTCTGCCTCCGATGCAGAAAATCAGGTCACTTCTCCAACAAATGCCCCACTTTCAAAGATCTCCCCCCGCGCCCCAAAGCCAACCGAAAAGTCGCCAAAACAGAAGAAGAGATACCGGGTCTCATCAACGAAGACGACGATGAGGACCTTCACGTAGAGGCAGTAGGGGTTAAGGATTTTTGAAAGGGAGGACTCCTTCGACGCAAGTACCTCCCCAACGTTTTGTTTCCTGTGCGCCTATACTAGTATCAACATCAAATAGAGCTATGCGTATCCCCATCCAGCTCGTGGTACCCTCGCACACCATGAAAGTCGTCGACTCTCCCGCTCTCGTTGATTCCGGAGCGGAAATCTCCTGCCTTGACTGGGCCTTTGCCCGAAAACACCGCCTCCCCCGTACTCGGCTGGAACAACCCATCCGCGTTCGCAACGTAGACCAATCCGCAAACTCCAACGGAGATATCCTGTTCTCTACCGAACTCTACGTCTCCGTCGGGGAAGGAGTTACCCAAAAGGTGCTCTTTTACCTCATGAACTGCGGCAAGGAAAATGTTATCCTTGGCCTCCCCTGGCTCCGCCTCGCTAACCCAACAATTGATTGGGAAAAGCAAACCATCTCCATCCCAGAAGTCCTCGACCAATCCACGGACCTCTACCACGCCTATGTCGCGGACCAAAAGCGACACGACTCTCACTACCACGCTCCACCTCTACGAGGCTTTGGGGAAACTTCGATTCGGTGTGTCAACATGACTCCCGAAACCCACAGACACCTACACGCGTACTTGGACATCCAGTCCGAAAAACAATGGCAACACCAAACCCTAAGCCACTATTCCATCAACCGCGTCACCCGAGGAGGACCATACATCCTGCCCTCTGCCACAATCACCCGCTACTCCGAAGCTACCAAACTTGCGGAGAAAGCGGGAACCCAGACTCAAGAAGTCACCCTACCCCCAGAGTACTCAGACTTCACCAAAGTCTTTGAGGAAAAAGACTGCGAGTCCCTTCCCCCGTCTCGGCCTTACGACCACGAGATCAATCTTGACGAATCCTTTGTCCTGAAAATCGGGAAAATCTACCCCTTGTCCCCCGAGGAACAAAAGGCAACCGAAACCTTTCTGGACGAGAACCTTCGCTCCGGGAAAATTCGCCCCTCGAAATCCCCGCAGGCCTCCCCCTTTTTCTTCGTCAAGAAAAAAGACGGCAAACTTCGCCCATGCCAGGACTATAGATACCTGAATGACCATACCATCCGCGATGCCTACCCCCTTCCCCTCGTCTCCGACCTCGTTGACAAGCTCAAAGGAGCTAACGTTTTCACCAAATTCGACGTCCGCTGGGGATACAACAACGTACGCATCAAGGACGGTCACCAGTGGAAAGGCGCCTTCATCACCCACAAGGGCCTTTTTGAACCCATGGTTATGTTCTTCGGCATGAACAACTCCCCGTCGACCTTCCAACGTTTCATGAACGACTCGTTCAGAGACATGATCGCCGAAGGATGGCTTGTCATCTACATGGATGATTTGCTCATCTTCTCCCCAGACAACGAGTCCCACACCGAACGCACCCGCCGAGTACTCCAACGCATGATGGAGTTAGACCTTCATCTACGCCTGAACAAATGCAAGTTCGCCACTCCGGAGGTGGAATACCTTGGTATGATCGTCAAACCAGGAGAACTTGCCATGGATCCCGTCAAGCTCGACGGAATCGCCTCCTGGCCAGTTCCAAAGAAAGTCAAAGACGTGTGCTCATTCCTTGGATTTGCAAATTTCTACTGGCGTTTCATTCCTTCCTACTCCGACGTCGCCCGCCCCCTCATCGACCTTACGAAAAAGACCGCTGCATGGCTTTGGACCCCCCAATGCCAAACCTCCTTCGACGAGCTCAAGAAGCTCTTCCTCTCACGACCCATTCTCCGCCTCCCAGACCTCTCCAAACCTTTCGCAGTTGCCACCGACGCATCACGAGATGCCACTGGAGCAATTCTCCTCCAGACCGACTCAAACGGGGACTGGCATCCCTGTTCGTACCTCTCCCAGTCGTTCTCTCCTGCAGAACGAAACTATGACATCTTCGACCGCGAGCTCCTCGCCATCATCCGAGCCCTCAAAGCCTGGCGCCACTACCTCCGTGGCTCACCACACCCTGTGCAGGTCTTTACTGACCACAAAAATCTGACGTACTTCCGTCAGCCCCAGAACCTCAACCGTCGCCAAGCGCGATGGCTCCTCGATCTCGCAGACTTTGATCTCAAGATGACCCACGTTCCCGGCTCGCTGCTCTCTGGCCCCGATGCTCTCTCCCGTCGTCCCGACCGACTCTCATCCGAGTCTGATAATCAGGCCGTTACCCTACTCCCCGAAACCCTCTTCGTCCGAGTCGTCGACTCTGTCCTCGCAACCGCTATCCAGAAGCACTCCACAGATGACGAACTAGTCACCCGCCTCCGCGCTGACCTCGAAGGTCCAATCACCGCCCCGAACCTGCGCAACCGCCTCTCTGACTGGCAGTTCAAAGAGGATCTCCTTTGTTACCGCGACCGTGTCTATGTCCCAGAACCCGACCGCCTCACAGTCATCCAACGAGCCCACGACCACCCCTCTGCCGGCCACCCCGGCTACTTGAAAACCCGCCAGCTCGTTGCTCATAACTTTTGGTGGCCCGGCCTTGCCTCCCAAGTTCGCCGCTACGTCGAGGGCTGCGCCCTTTGCCAACAAAACAAAACAAACACCCATCCCACCATCCCTCCTTTATCCCCTATCAAGTCCCTCACCTCGCGACCTTTCCAACAGGTCTCCTGTGACCTTATCACCGACCTCCCATTGTCTAACGGTTTCGACAGCCTGTTGGTCGTGGTCGACCACGGGCTTACTAAGGGGGTAATTCTCTGCCCTACGAAGAAACAGATCACCGCCGAGGGAGTGGCAACCCTCTTTTTCCACAAAGTCTATCGTCGTTGGGGCCTCTACGACAAAATCATCTCCGACCGTGGTCCACAATTTGCATCCACCTTCGCTCGGGAGCTTGGGAAGCTCCTGAAATATGATCTTTCCTTGTCCACCGCCTACCACCCTCAATCCGACGGCGAAACTGAACGCGTTAACCAGGAGGTTGAAACCTACCTTCGGATCTTTTGCAGAAACAACCCGACCGCGTGGGCCGACCATATCACCCACGCAGAATTCACACATAACCACCGCCCTCACTCCGTCACAGGGAAATCACTGTTCTACCTCATGTACGGCTTCAAACCCCGTGCCCTCCCCTCGGTCCTCGAAAAAACACCACTTCCAGCCCTGGAAGAACGTCTTAAAGCCCTGTCCGCAGAAAGGAACGAGGCACTCGCTGCCCATGAACTCGCATGCCAGGTAATGGCATCCCGAACATGCCGCTCGTTCATCCCATTCTCAAAAGGAGACAAGGTGTGGTTAGAAGCGAAGAACCTCAACCGCCGCATCGCGAACCCCAAATTCGCACCCAAAAGGGAAGGACCCTTCATCATCACAGACGTCCTATCCCCCCTAACATACAGACTCCGACTTCCGATAACATGGAAGATCCACCCCGTGTTCCACGCCTCCCTCTTATCGCCCTATCGCGAAAACAGCGTACACGGCCCGAACTTCCCGGCTCCACCCCCGGAGCTAATAGAAGGCGAAGAGGAATACGAAATTGAGAAGGTCCTACGCCACCGAGGCACACCATGCTCCCGTATGTTCCTGATCCGATGGAAGGGTTATACCGCGGAAGAAGATTCCTGGGTCCCAGAATGGAACCTGAAAAATGCAAAGTCCGCCCTGAGGGAGTATAAAGACCTTCACCCAAAGGCCTTCCCTCCCTCAAAGCAATAGCTTTCTTCTCTCGCAATGCCCTCCATTGTCTTCTCTCCCTCGCCCTTACGCTTTTCTTTTACTATGTCTCATGTCTCATCCTTATCCCCCTCGTCGCCTTCCTCTCTGTCCCTTTCAGTACCTCCTACGGAGGACAATTCTGCTGCGCCGTCGCGCACCCCTTCTCCGCCGCTGGCCGACGCTCCTCATCATGAGGATGCTGTGGTACTGGCAGTGGACGATCTTCTTTCTAGCCCAAGCCCTATATATACCGTCCCCGTCCTCGACCCGCCCACCGACTCCCCAACCCCAGTAATTTCGGTCGACATTCCCCTCCACACCCATGCCCTCCGATCCTCCGACCCCACCAACGACGAGCGTAGCACCCTCCACGAATATCTCACCGACCCCCACATGTTTACGGGGATTTCCGCCTTCACAGACCCCTCCTCCGTCTTCTTTCTCCTCTATATGGTCTATCTCCAGTTGGAGCGTCTCCCCCACCTCTTTCAGGCCCTTATCAACAATGAACACCGCACCACCGCCCTCACCGGGGCCTCCATTCGCAGCATCCATTCAAGGGTCATCGGGCATGTACATGACCTGGCCCATCAGCTAGGTTATCTAGAGTTTGTCCAAGACATTGACCGATACCTCCGGGAGACTGCCGCGGTCTCCGTCCTCACCAACATTGCCATCCGTGACCATAATATCCGCTCCCCCTCCCCAACGATTTCCGAAATTATTCGCGACTCGGTCCCTGCAGTCAACGAAACACCTAGCGCCTCCTCCTCTCCCATCGATCCAATGGAGGCGTTAGCTATTGACGCCCTCCAGGCCCGCTTCGACCGAATTCAAGAAGCCACAGTCCAATGCCGAATCTTACAGGGGGACTTGCCCTGTCCTAGCGACCATCGTTGTTATCGAGATTCTTGCTTTGTTTGTCACAGACTCGGACATATTCAGGTTCATTGCCCCCACTACACCTGCCCCTTCTGTCGTCGTCATTCCCCCAGTCACACCCAGGCTGCCTGCCCTTTCTGAAACCGCCGCTCCCCACCTAGTTCATCCTCGTCCTCCGCCTCCTCCCACAGTTCCCGCCAATCCCGGGGATCCTTTCGGTCCCGCACCTCCCGAACTTCCGCCCGCTCTCAGCGCTCTGGCCGCGCGCTTCCAGTACCTCCACCTCGGTCCCCGCCAGCACTAAACGAGGATGACGATTTTTGTTTCGACTCCGTCGGAGAAAGTAACATGTGCGGATCACCAGTAGGGTCTTGCCGTGGTTTGTAAGAAGGAAGTCTCACTAGGGTTTTGACCCTACTAAGGGGGTAATGTTACGATCGGCCCCTTTTCTTTTCTTTCCCCGCCCTCTTTTACCTTGTATTACCTAAACGTGCACAGCCCTTCTCTTTGTCAGCATTCGTGGCAGTGCGTTTCCCTTATCTCTTATCTCTGACTCATGCGTTCCATGGCATTCCATGTAGTTCTATCATGCATAGCCTTCTGACTCGTTTCACACCATGCATGACTCACTCCCCTTATTCCCAGTTACCATATTCGGGTTCCTCTCTTTCCGAGCTATAGCACTGCTTGGTCTGTGCACAGGACTCTCTACATATAAATAGGGTGTAGCACAAGCGATGTATCTCCAGCTTGAGCCTACTCGAGATAGCAATCTATTGCGTCTTTGACCCTCTCGCTCTCCCTCTGCTCTCCCCTCGTCTCACTTGGCCTCGCAGTGTCTTCGCTCGAGGATACTCAGTCTTCGTCTTCGACGTCACTACATACTCGCCAAGGCGGAGTAGTGACTAGTCTCTGCACATTGAGTGTAGGACCTACGCCCCTCGCCTTCGTCTCGCAGCTTTGGGTTGCGTATCGAGTCTACGGCTGACGCTACCCGTGCCTGCCGTAACACATATATATTTTCCATGCTTGTGATCTAGCCTCAATAACTTGAGCCTGAGTAGTGGATCCTCCTCTTCTAAGATATTTGAATAAGGAAAAGGAGAGTGAAGAGTGTTCTGATGGAGAGGTCATCAAGTCATTGACAATAGTGTACTTATGTAGAGGGCTTTGAAGGAGTGTAAAGTTAAGAGTAGAGGGGGCTGAGGGCTATATACAGATGAAGATGACTTTGAGCTGGTTAAAAGTGAGAGTATTAGGAGGATATCATTTTCATCATTAAGATGAAGCTGTGAGGATGACCTTCTATATAATGCATACTAGTAAGTCCAAGTTTTCAAAGTAGTCAGCTAGCTTATACAGTATTACTGATCTAGTAGAATAATAGCTCATAGCATGCATATCCAAATATCCCTCACCTGTCACCACTGCAACCCTACTATAATTTAGAGACTCCACTCCCCATGGCCTCCACAGTGAAGTAAGCACTGATGCAACCTAACCTAGAATCAAGTAAGGAAGTAGATCATATGAGTAGTTGAGAATGAAGAATGAGGAAGAGGGCACCAGTAGCACTGGTGTGCAGCTAGCAGGGTGTTGCCTTGCACTCAGAGGTTACAACCTGGTGTCAGAAATCTAGGTGTGTCAATGAGGGTGAAGGGGTGTAAGAGAAGAGGTGTTGCCTCCAATAACTTATAACACTCATTATAATAGGACTGGGGAGTAACTACAAGTATGCTACCTTATATACTACTGACTACTATGCACAGACCAAGTACTAATGGACTACCCTAAAACTACTTAGTAATGATGATGTTATACATCAGTCAGCAGTGATGTCACAGTGACATCATGGTCTAGATCATATGTCATAGGTCATGTGATACTAGTCCAAAGGAAATGATCTAGGCCTACAGATAAGATAGGCACTAGAGATAAGATAAGAGATTAGATAGACACTGAAGATAAGAAGAAAAGTGAAACTATAATGTGGTGCTATCACAACAAGCACTTTACAACAGATTCAAGAGATATCTTCTACCACCTATATATCTTTGAAAACTTGGGACATTTCAAAAGAAAGCAAAAGAGAAGTTTTTGCTCACAGTTCATCTGCCATTCTGGAGAGACTGGAGATTCTCAGATCCTACACAGTTTCTGAACAGGGAAATACTATATTCCTACCACTTTTTTTTTTTCAACAATCCTCTTAAGTGATGCATTGAGATTGCAAAGAAGCACATTCTAAATACTGTAGTCATTACAAAGCCCAGCACAAGTGTGTTGCTGTGTGTCATTTCAACTGTGGCATATCACATATAAAGCAAATGACTAGCCATGAGCATCTAATCTTAGCTAATTCTAGCTAAATTTTCTTTTCAGTCTGTCTTGCAGTGTTTTGCAAATCCAAAAAGAAGAATTAGCTAAGATTAGATAAAATTAGCATTGTGTAAAATTACTGATGTTGCAACATTTAGTGTATGATTGTTCTAATAATAGCCAAAGCTTCTCCAGAAGTCTCACCACTGTTTGTTTACAACCTATGTTTTCTTATTGAGTTGATATATGTACCTGGCTTAGCATTCTATCCACACCAATGCATCCATTGGCTCCATGGTTGTGGCAATGGGGGAGTTTCATGTGATGAAACAAGTCATCATTAACACTGGAGCATGGCATGGGGTCAATGGAGTCAAAACACACTTCAACATTTTCCAGCTTGAGGTCATGTAAAGTTTTACATGCAATATCAGAGACAATGGAACTTTGCTACAGTATATTGCAGATGTCTCTTGATCACTCACTGCAAGTAGCCTTTTACAAGAACCAACCACAATACAACACATTCATGGATCAGGTTGTGGCATTACTGAACTGGAAAGAGAATATATGTATGATGATTTGACCTCTATCTTATTCTCTGCCAGTTGACCCAACCACTTGAAAAAATTGTTGCTGTTGAAAACAAGCAGGTCACAACCATTGATCTCCTAGCATCTTTTGCATCCCATGTCCTTTCCAAGGCAGAATACTTATTTCCTAGACCTTACTCCTTTTATAACTATTTTGCAGGTCCACAAAGCTTTCTTTCCTTATCTGGTACCATTGCATTCCATGTCACTATTCAGCCTGATCATGCAGGAATCATGGTTGCAGAAATGCAGAATAATTTTCCGGGCCCTTTCCTGTATGCTGTGCATTATATCACTCAATACACTCAATCTTGCAGCAAGGCAACTTATCTATGGTCCTCCTATTCAGGGATTTTTTGTTGAAGAGTTGTGTGCCGGCGAGCGAGACGGTGAAACGATGCAAGCAGCAGAAGTTGTTCATGATAAGAGACGAAGAGAAGTACAATACAGAGCGAGCGAGATAATCTAAAGTGTTACGTAAGCGATGCGATAGCGTAGCGAATGATTCTATGCTCTTCCTTCCAATCTCAGCATTTGACATGTAGTCAAGTGATTCAAGCTTATCCCGGTCCTCCAAGGAGCATCCTTCTGGAGCTTGGCATGATGCCAGTAATTGTCAGTCACACTGATTCTTCTCATACAGTACAGTCAGTTAGTGTTCACTCAGGCTGTAGCTCAAATTGTCAGTATTCTGATTGATGCAACCTGGGGAGTTGCTCAGATCAAAACTATCTTTGCACCGAGGGAGACATCTGCTAACAGGCTCCCCTTATGTCTGTCTGAAAACTCCCCTTGTGTGAGTCATCGAGTATTTCATTCAATGAATGTGGTCATCCCTTGACTGACCAAGAAGGAGTAGGCTTAAGCCTTACATACATATACAGCGTCCGACGCCCACCTACCAACGACTTTGCCTCTGGTCCATCAAGATTGCATGCGGTGGTCCCGATTAATGGATGTCATGTATGCAATAGAGCTTGTCCCCCATGTTTGAAACCGTGCGGGGCAAGTAAACAAAGTTTCGCTTAAGTGAAAAGTCGAATCGTGCCAACTTATCAGGAAAGCGGGTTTATAACGTTATCGCTTGTCGATTCTTTGTGAACTTTTGAGTGTGCCCACGCCCAATCACAGCTCTGGAAATTGGCCAAGCGAGCCTTAGCGAGGTATTCCCGTAAGACCCCTTCAGTTACGCGCTCATCGAGCACTCGATGAGCGCTTAGAAAAGTCCGATGAAAACTGCTTTCAAGTTTGCAGCGATACGATAGTATCCGGCGTAATCATGATCCACTGATCGGTGATTTTAAAAAAAAATTACAGTAATTGCACATAATCCGGGGAAGATTGTATGGATTCAGAACAGTTTTAACATAAAAAAGGGGGTGACCACTAAGGTAAAAGAAGAATTATTAAAATGAACTACCTGCACGAGCATATAACTTTTTCTAAAAAAAATCGTATTTCGTTGGTCGTATTGTAAAAACTCGTAGGCTACAACAAGACGAGACGAGTGATGGAGAATTATGGGGGCGACGGCTAATGAAATATAAAAAAAAGGAAAAAAAAAAAAAAAAAAAAAAGAGAACATGAAACACATAATACAATGTACACACACACACACAGAGACACACAGACACATGAATGTATCAGCCGTTGTGGATCCCCAAGACATGACGGTCCGACAACAAATCATTTATAAAAAGAAGAAGAAGGAGAATTCGCGTAATTGGAAACAACACGTTTTCGTCCGTTGGAGAAAGAAACAAAGAAACAAATTCGAAAAAAAAAAACTCATCAACGCTGCATCGTGTATCGATCATACTTTTTCTCTGCGCATTGCATCGCAGAAGCCGCGGTCGAAGACGTCGTGGTTGGTGTAGGCATGCTGTGCCGTTCGTCCGCCTTTTCGCGCTCAAAAGACGACAGTGGTGCGATCGCATGGCCGCCCGACGTCATCGCCGGCGTTGTTACATAAGGATAGGTGTCTGGCCCTCGGAACGCGGAGCGGTGGTGTTGATGATGGTGGTGGTGATGTGGTGAATGGTGATTCGACAGCGGCGATGGAGTCGGATGGAACGGCCCGGCACTGGGATGATTGATCGCGGTCATTCGTCCTTCGGTGCGAAGTCCT
>JBBPUL010000198.1:0-29943 GCA_038094675.1 Spongispora temasekensis
AAATGGATGTATCTTCATAGTGTGTGAACCAAATCACATGACCCTGGGGACAATGTTGTAGCCAAGGGTTTGTACTTTATTTGTTCCCACCAAAGCGAAGTAGAATTCCCACAAGTGATTGCGGGGCGCTTCGTGCCCCAGTTTGGGGTTAGGCATTGCAACAGTTTTGCACCTCACTGTAGGTATGTATACATTAGACATAGACAACTAAATGACTAGTACAACTCCACCACCTCACTGACTTTCTCCCAAGTGATGAGTTCCTTGTCCTGACAGAGAAGCTCTTCAAACTCCATGCCTAGTACCTCCTCACAGGCAGATGAATTTTGCTTGGTGGAATTGACAATTCCAGGATGCCAACTGTGCTTCAAGAGTTGAAGATTTTTGAACCTCTCTGCACTGAGGCATGATTGACAGTCAGTTACAACCTCAGAACCTGCTGAAAAGAGTCGTTCACAGGGATCGGAGGTTGCTGGAATTGCACATATGTCCTTGATGATGTGTGCAAGTGTCAGATACTGCTTGGAATGAGTCTAAAATGTGGTGTTAGTACAGAAAAAAGATACATATTTGAGAAACAAACCAACTGCCCACCACCCAATAATGTCTGTGTTGTTGACATCAGTTGGCATATCATTAAGGTAGTGGCATAGCTCCTCCTTCCATCCTCCACTGCTTGTGTGAGTGGATGCACAAATAAGTTGACGGCAGTGATGATCATATTCAGACTCAAGAGGATGGAGTGGTGTTCTATCCTGGTGGTCTTGAACAGCTTGGCCTGATGTACTGGAGCCTTCATGGTCATCTCAATACTATTCCATAGTCTTTTCAACCACCTTCAGTGTGTCGTCACACCAATCTCTAGCATTGGGATTCCCACCTCTATTTCTTCTCATTATTCTTCGAGGCCTCCCCAGGCCATCTCAATGTAAGTCAACTTGTGGTATGGATGTAAAACTATATCATGTTGATGTTAGTAGAGCAATGTCACATAAATCAGGAACATACCTAGAGTGAGAACATAGACATCTTTTTCATCGAACTTATGGTAGTACTTCTTGAGTTTCTCTAGACCACAATTGATAGCTTCTTTGTATAGCATGTACTTGTTTAATGTGAGCTTCTCCTCCCATGTGCTGAGAAGTTCCTCAAAGGCAGAAATTGCAAGCCAAAGAACTGGGTGAGTAGATGACAAAAAGAGGTGTTGGATGGTATTCACATCAGAGATGATTGATCACACATCATTGATGTGCTCCCAATCCAGTGCTTCGAGTGTGAATGCAGTCCATGGAATGTGTCAAACACACTGACCAGAACATCAGAGAGATGTGATTGGGCTGAAGAGTTCATCTGCAGAATTGACAAACAAGTTAATAGGCTATTTTGAAATGTGAGCAATGAATAATCATGATATGCAAAAGTATGAATGCACCGTTCATAACTCAAAAGCATGCATGAGCATGCCATTGGCTGTGCCCCAATGCACATTACTATAGAGTGGAATCTTCAAGGGGTTCTCAATCCCACACTCACACTGCAGATGTTCAAAGTATGCAATACATTGACCAGATGATTGAATTTTGATCACAAGTGTTTGGAGAGTAGCAATAACATCAAGAGAGCCACCGAGAACTTGGTTTTCAGTTAATGTTGGATCAAATTCCCAGATAGTGGTAGTCATCTTAACATGGATGATTCTGGTGATGACGCTCATGAAAGCAGTGATAGCAAGGTTGACAATGTGTGCAAGGCACAGCAGGTAATGCTGGTCTGGGATGAAGGAGTAAATTTGCCATGAATGGAGGGTAGTTTCAAGGTAGCTACACATTGTATCATTGTTTCTTATATTATCTGTGGTTATACAAAAATGCTGTGGAATATGAGCAAAGTTTGAAAAATGATGGAATAGACAATAGCACACCTGGGAACCTTGGGAACTGATAATGCCTGCCTGCCTGCAGAGCTTGACAAAGTATTAGCAAAGGTTCTCACCAGTGTGCGCTCCTGCAATCACATGGAATGCAATGACCTCACTGCATAGTTCTCATCTACCCTGACCATCATCCTTGATCCACTGCACCATGAGACACATAAATGAGGCTTTGGTTTGGTCAACTGACCAGAGGTCGGTCATAGTTGAAACACGGCCAGTCATAGAAGCCTAATAAAATAAGAATTAGATAGATTTGGAAGAATATATGTTATTCTCACCATAATTGTTTTCTTGAGTGACTCTACAAACTTGAGGAACATGTTGTAGATGTACATCATAATGTCATGAGTTGATGATAAGTCAATGGTCTTTGTGTTTGGCCGTATCGCAACTAAGCAATTCCTAAACAATGCCTTGTTTGTGACTACAAGACTCTATTTACAATAAAGGTAAACCATTAAGTAATTGTGTTACCAAAAGTGAAGTGCTGTCAGTTTCACTTACTTGGTCATCACACACAACAAACTCAGCAACAGCTTTCAACATGCCCTCCCTTGTAAACTCCTTGGACTTTGATGTCCTTTGAACTGTCCCATCCAGTGTCTGTTGCCCCTTCTTTGTATTTATTTGTGCCTTCACAATATCATGTGGCATCATGTGGTGGTTTTCTTTCAGGTTCTGTGCAGCACAATGCTCTCGGTACAACTCATAATGGCTATGAATATGCTGCCGACATGAAGAGTTGGAATCAACATAAAACACTTTGTGTTTTCCATGTTTTTGGATGTACGCTTTGTCTTCTCTTTGGCATGTAGTAAGTACTCATTGTCTTCTAATAATTTAACTCACACTCACTTGCAAATGTTGCACCAACACCCCTTCAGGACCTCAACTTCGATGTTCAAATGACAGAACTTGACTTAAACCCTATCAGAGAAAATGGTGAGCAAGTCCTTGGCACACTCCTTCTTTATGGGCTGTGCTTCATATCCTATTCCAGTATCTTCCTTTGATGAGCTGTCAAGCAAGGCTACTGACTCAATATTGGACCTTCTAGAATGATGCAACACAACCGATGTATGATGAGAAGTGACCAATGTGTGATGGGAGGTAGCAGGAACTGAGACATATGAAGTGATGGATGAATGACAAGACCCAACTGAGGAGCAACATGAGTGAACAGATTAGGTGTCATTGGGTGTAGCCTTGGTGCTCAAATGGTGATGCTTCCACACTGGTGAGTCAGCACCATGTCACTCGACTTGGAAACTTTCATCTGACTCTTCATCAATTTGTTTCTCAGATCACTCAGTTGATGAATTGTGGTGCCGCTTTTTCCCCTTGCTCTGTTTTGCTGTTTATGGTGGCTGTGGCTTGTGATGCTTGACTAACAACTTTTTTGGTAGGTCACCAGTTATGCCCAGATTTTCAAAGAGAATTCGACATAACTCAGAGGTTAAGGAGATGATACAAAAAGTGGGTAGAGAAATTTTCAGTCCCACTATTAAGTTATTATATGAGGCAGCACATGGCAAGCATGTTGCATAATGTTTGGTACTTAGTTTACAGCTTGCTAATCAGTATTTCTGACTTATCCTGACCTGTTCAGTCAGTCCTGACTGGTCTCAACCAGTTATGACAAGGTTGCAACCAGTCAATGTAGTGACTGGTTGCGACTGTGCTGGCAACTGAATGCAACCAGTCATCATTGGTTGTGGTTGCAGTTGCCCAGTCATGCTAGATACAAAAAACCAGTCATAATCTAGTTACCTCCAAAATGGAAAAAAAATCTGGACCAGACCAGACTTTAAAACACTATCTCCAGGAATATAAAGACCTCCACCCAAATGCCTTCCCTCCCTAAAAGTGATAAGCTTCTCCCACACATAATGACCTTTACTTGCCTCACCCCCTTACCTCTCCATTTTTCCTTTATCATGACTAATGTCTCTACTGATTCTATCTCATCTCCCTCCTCACTCTCCTCAATGCCTCTTCCTTCATCTCCAATGGAGAGTAGCTGTTACGACAGGCACGGGTAGCGTCAGCCATAGACTCGATGCGCAACCTAAAGCTGCGAGACGAAGACGAGAGGCGTATGTCCTACACGCAATGTGCAGAGACTGGTCACTACTCCACCTTGGCGAGTATGTAGCGACGTCGAAGACAGAGACAGAGTATCCTCGAGCGAAGACGCTGCGAGGCCAAGTGGCAAGAGGGGAGAGCGAAGGAGGAGTGAGAGGGTCAAAGATGCAATAGATTGCTATCTCGAGTAGGCTCAAGCTGGAGTTACATGCTTGTGCTACACCTCTATATATACATGTGGGGGACGCGCATGGACCAGGCCTAAGTAGAGCCTCAAAGACGAAGGAAGACATAAAGAGAAAGAGGATAAGCATCTATGAGTAATCCGCAGTATGAATGAGTAAGAAGAAGACTGCGGATTGGAAATAAGAAGCGAATGCGCAGCAGAGAAGATCAGAAGAGAATGTGCTGCGGCACGAGGACTGCGGGAGCAGTAGAAGAGAAGCTCGGGTGAAATATCTGAGATAAGGATAAGCGACACGAGGTGTCGGAAGCAATAAGTGAAACAAAGAAGTGAAGAAGGCACACGGTGTCAAAGGAAAGAGTCCAGGAGAGAGGGAAATGGCATAAGCCAACGGAAGAGGTTGGCGAAGGGACAGCAGTGAACCGGGGCGATACGCAGTATCGGAGACCACAGGTCCAAGGGAAAGGTGATGGGTATACACCAGTAGGATGACCGGTGAAGCGTAGACGAACCAGCAAGGACAGCTGGTGAGACATCCAGAGGCGTGATGAGAGGCACCGCGGTTAAGACGAAGAGAAAAGAATAGGGGCCATAGACCAATCGTAACAGTAGCCTGGCTCTGTACCCCAGTCTCTGCCCTTCAGCAATAGCCAATCCTTCAGCTCCTGAGAATAATCTTCTGGTGGCAAGAGACAATATGCCTCCTAGCTCTAATGCTCCATATACCATCCCTGTCCTTGAGCTGCCCACTGACACCCCAACCCCCATTATCTTGGTAGACATTCTCCTTCATACATACACACTCTGATCTTCTAACCTCACTGATGACAAGCATAGTATGCTCCATGAATTCCTTACAGACCTCCACATATTCTAGGGCATATCTGCCTTCACTGATCCCTGATCCCTATTCTTTCTTCTCTTCATGATCTACCTCCAGCTGGAGTGTCTCCCTCATCTCTTTTCCACTCTTGTCAACAATGATCACCACAGAGTATTCTTGGTAGGAGCCTCTATCAGGGCAATTCATGGCCACGTGCTCAGGCTTATCCACAACATGGCCCACCAACTTGGATATTTAGAGTTTATCCAAGATGTGGACTGATACCTTTGGGAAATTACCTCCATCACCATTCCTACATCAATTACCATCACTACCTATATCACTCAGTCCTCCTCTCCATCACCCTTTGAGATCATCCATGATTCCATCCCCACAGCCAATGTTACCCCCAGTGCCTCCTCCTCTTCTCTTTATCTGATGGAAGCCCTTGCCATTGATGCCCTCTAGACCCACTTTTACTGCATCCAAGAAGCCATAGTCCAATGTTGCATACTCCAGGGAGATCTCCCCTGCCCCAGTGATCACAACTGCTACTGGGACTCATGCTTTGTGTGCCACTGACTTGGGCACATCTGCATCAATTGCCCACACTACATATGCCCCTTCTGCCAATGCCGTTCTCCTGGTTACACCCAAGCAGGATGTTCTTTTCAGAACCACCACACCCCACCCAGATCCTCCTCCTCCTCTGCCTCCTCACAAAGCTCTCATCACTCCAGAGGATTCTTTCAGTCCTCTGCCTCCCAAAATACCACCTGATCTCAGTGCCCTAAATGCATGCTTCTGATTCTGATTCCTCCACCTCAATCTTCATCTGCAGTAACTGATGATGATGACTTCTGCTTTAACTCCATTGGAGAAAGCAACATGTGCAGGTCTCCAGTGGGCTCTTACATGGGCTTGTAAAAGTCTTACTAGGGTTTCAACCCTACTGAGGGGGTGATGTTATGATTTGCCCCTTCTTTTTCCTTTATCATCCTCATTTCTTGTTGCATTGTATTACTTAACATGCACAGCCCTTCTATTAGTCAATGCCATGGCTGTACATATCTCTTATCTCTTATCTTTGACTCCAACATTCTATGAAGTTCCATGTACTTCTATCACACACAGCTTCTCAACTCATTTCATGCTATGTATGACACATTCCTCTTATCTGGCTCCCTTTCTTATCATGCTAGTGTACTGCTTGGTCCATGTGCAGAAACCCATGCATATAAATAGGGCATAGTATAGGCTATGTATCTCTAGCTTGAGCCTACTTGAGATAGCAATCTATTGTGTCTTTGACCCTCTCACTCCCCTCTGCTCTTCCTAAGAACCTTCTTGGCCTTGCAGCATCTTCACTTAAGGATACTCTCTCTTCTTCTTTGACACTGTTGCATACTTGCCCAGGCAAAGCAGTGACTGGTTACCTTATATCATACATACTAGGAACCTTTGCCCCTTGACTTCATCTCACAGCTTTAGGTTGCATATTGAGTCTACAGCTGATGCTACCCATGCCTGTCATAACAAAACCCCCTTCAAACTTGAGGGTCCTATCCACTAGCCTATCACTGAGCACTTCACCTGACCTTTTCCAAGCCCATTTGTGCCCATCTGACCCTAGGCGATTGATTTTGGTCTCATCAGACCATATTACCTTCTTCCAGTCCTCTATAGTCCAATTCTTATGAGCATGAGCAAAATCCAAATGAGCCTTCCAATGTCTAGCTGAGAGAATAGGGCATTTGAACTTGACCACAGCCTCTATACCAGATTTCTTCAAGTAAAGATGAATGATACTGGCAGAGAGTGGCTGGTTGATGATATTGGAAAGAGCTTTGGTGACTTGAACAGCATTTTCAGCTCTGCCAGAGGTAATAAGATGCTGGGCATGGCAAATATTGGTGGGAGAAAGTTTAGAAGGATGACCTTCAGTGGCTCTAGGAGTGGCAGAGCACTTCTTGGAGCGAAGTTTGGATATAGTAGAAGGGCTGACACCAGCTTCCTTAGCAACAGCTTCACCAGAGAGGCCAGCATCAAGCAAAGAAAGAATGGTGTTTTGCTGAGTGAGAGAGAGGGATTTAACCATGATGGCAGTTGAGAAACAAGGAGTGTGTGAACTTTTTTAACTCAGATATGCTGTTTACATGCATATATTTGTCCCTACAAACAAACAATAACAAATATTCAATGATTTGGCTGAGATTCTAGTCATGATTTCAAAAGCTCAAAAACCCTTTCCATGACATGGCTATCTTAAAATGGTCATATCTCTATAGTGTGTGAACCAAATCACATGACCCAGGGAGCGAATTTGTAGCAAAGCGTATTTTCTATTTATATCCCCACCCAAGCAAAGTGTAATTCCCACAGTGATTGGCAGTGTGCTGCACACATTGCTATCAGAGTTAGTATGGAAAGGGTTTTTGAGGTCACTGTAGAACTCCTGGAGTGACATGAACCAATCAAAGCTCAACCTAACAATGTACAGGATCTTCTGCAAGTGTTAATGGTGTACCAGCACTGGGATTTCATGTGCAAATTGGAAAGCCATAAGCACATCATTAGTTTATTTGTCTCCTACCTGGATTTGGACTGGCCTTCTGATGACATGGCCAAAGAGCAGGAGCTTATTGGCATTGATCATTTTGGAGGAGAGTTTGGAAAGGTGATTTTATCAAAGTTGAAGCATGTGTTGGAGACCATGGAGGAGAAGATGCATTAGAAAATGAGTAGAGTCCAGATACCTGATAACAATCTCATCTTGGCTGATCACATTACTAAAGTAGGTACCCCTCCAGAGGGGACCAAGTTAGAATCAGTATGTGAAATGTTCAGGAGCAGCCTGACCTCCCTGCTGAGTTCTCCATCATTTTCTTGCTAGACTCATAATGAGATTACTGTAACTCGTGTATAATCGTCACCTATTATTTATGTAATCACAAAGCATGAATGCTTGCCCCACCTCTGACTACTGCTAAACCACTCACTGGTAAATGTTTGAACCTTGAATCTTGAATTCCACATGGAAGTTAGCAATATCTCAAGGCCTTACCTCCACCTACTATGGTACTACCAAGCCACCCCTATGAGTCACTGAGTCACTAACATTCACTACTTGATCAATTCCATTTCCACCAACAAAGTAGCTCAATGGACAGCCTTCAGGCACTTCCTCATGCTTTACAATCTGAGTTCATTAAATGACTAATATGTGGCCCTAAGGCTCATAGCAAAGCATCACCTTCCAATCCTGTACATCATGCAGTGACTGGCCTGCAAACACAGGTGCAGTCAAAGCTTCATTGAATCTGTTCACTTGGGTATGTGGCAAACTCCTAATTCACTCCTGCAGAACTGGAAATTAAAAGAAAGCATACCAAAAACAAGAGGGCTGTGGAAGCTGAGGCTACTCTTCATGACTATTCTGATTATATAGCAGGTGAGTTCAATTTCATGACCTCAAAGCCTCAGACTAACTAAGTGACTGAAACCTAGAGCCAGCACCTCTACTTAGAGACAAGTCCTGATGATGCCAGAAAGCACTTGATCCTGTCGATGGGGATGATGACAAGTACATGGTTGTAGGTAAGCAGAATGTCCTGTCTATCCTCAGACTCTAATATCATTTAGGATCTCCAGGTATTGGCGAAGCCCCATCAGCTCACCTCAAGTATCCCATCTTAAGGACTGCTCCCCAACCTGACACTTCTCAATCCAATGCACACTCACCATCCTGCACATCTTTGCATTCTGCCTCCAAAGAAATCTTCAATCTATATGTCTCTTTGATCTCTGATAGCTCTGCTATGTCCTCAGTTGATCAGAGGTGAATGGAATCTCCTACTGCATGTCATCGACAACATCCACCATTACCATCTAGTGGTTCCTGCCTACCACAACCAGAGCCAGTTCAAGTTGAAGAATCTGGATGACCTCTATTGAATCCTCTATCTATGACTTCAGATCCCGGTCTTGGTGTGGAGTGTGACAATGCTTGTGATTGTGCTCTCTTCACTTGATCAGAGCTAGACAAAGATTTTGAAGAAGAAGGAAAGAAAATAATGGTTGCTGATCTTAAGCATTTTTTCTAAAAATCTGAGGATGGAGTATGGGTTTGCAAGAAATGCATGTAAGTTGATTGGATGATTGGGTCCACCATTCGATAACTCACTGGCCTGTTTCTAACATCTTCCATGACTCATTATAGCCATATACTGTAGCTAAAAACCACCCCACCACAAAGCTTGCTGGATATACATACAGTGTAAATACATCTACCAGCATCATTTGCAAACACCTGAAACATGATCAGAAGAGCCACGAATGTTGGTGCATCAAGAATTCCTAGCCAAATAAGATAAAATGTGGCAAAAAAGAAGCAAAGTCCAAGAAAGAAGCCACTGGCAAAGTCATATGCCCATCATGAGCCCAGCTGAAGTTTGCAAAGAAGAATTTCAAGGAAGCTCTTATTACTTTCATAGTTGAGGATGATCAGATAAGTGATGCTTCAGTATGCCATATTTCTGTGACTGAATCATACCTCAGAGCTTGAATGTAATCGAGCAACATGCATTCAGGGACATGCTGCTGCTGCTTTAAGAAGACCTTCAAGAGTCTGATATCCCAAAACAAATCAAGATTCACAAACTGATCATCAAATCATGGAAGACATGCATGGAAACCTTAAAGACTGACCTAGCAGTAAGCCTTCACATCATGCATCATTTGACATGTAAGTCTGATCCCCAAACAGCAAGCTGAAGGACAGGTGTCAATTACTACAGACCTATAGTCAGATCAAATGCATTGCTCTTACCTCAGAATGATGGCCCACTGAACCAAAAAGAATGACAATGGTTGTCTCTTGCTGGAGAGTGTGCTGATTGCATTTCATTGTTTGCTTGGTTGCCACAACAGGCAGAACCTGGCAACCATGGTTTTGGTGATGATAGATTACATCAGTATAACTGTAAATGTAAGTTGGGACTTCACACTCACTAGATGGATCACTAATACTGATGTCAGGCATTTAGGTAGAATATATAACCATGGATAATGCTGACAATAATGACAAGATGACCAAGGTCTTAGAGGAGTTACTCACTAAGAGGAATATTGACTTCAACCACCAAGACCACCACATATGCTGCTTACTGTTATGACAGGCGTGGGTAGCGTCAGCTGTAGACTCGATGCATAACCTAAAGCTGTGAGGCAAAGATGAGGGGCATAGGTCCTATGCACAATGCACAGAGACTAGTCACTACTCCGCCTTGGTGAGTATGTAGTGACGTCAAAGACGAAGATTGAGTATTCTCGAGCGAAGACACTGTGAGGCCAAGTGGTACGAAGGGAGAGCGAAGGGGAGTGAGAGGGTCAAAGATGCAATAGATTGCTATCTTGAGTAGGCTCAAGCTAAGGTTACACCGCTTATGCTATGCCCTATTTATATGTAGAGAGTCCTGTACACAGACCAAGCAGTGCAATGGCTCAATAAGAGAGGAACCCAAACAAGGAAGCTGGAGATAAGGGAAATGAGTCAGACACAGCATGAAATGAGTCAGAAGGCTGTGTGTGATAGAACTACATAGAATGTTCTGGAATGTATGAGTCAGAGATAAGAGATAAGGAAAACGCACAGCCGTCAATGTTGACTAAGTGAAAGGCTGTGTGGGTCTTAGGTAATACAAGACAAAAGAAGTGATGAAAGAAAGAAAAGGGACCAATCGTAACATTACCCCCTTAGTAGGGTCGAAACCCTAGTGAGACTACCTTCATTACAACCCACGGCAAGACCCAACGGGCGATCCACACATATTACTTTTGCCGATAGAATCAAAACAAAAGTCATCGTCGTTGTCATTTAGTGTTAGTGGGGGTCGAGGTGGAGGTACCGGAAGTGCACGGCCAGAGCGCTGAGAGCGGCCAGAAGTATGGAAGGCACGGGACCGAAAGGACCCTTGGGACTGGTGAGAGCTGCGGGAGAAAGTGGAGGAGGAGGACGACCCGGGTGGGGAACATCAGTTGCAGAAGGGGCAGGCTGCTTGAGTATAACCGGGGGAGCGACGGTGACAGAATGGGCATGTGTAATGAGGACAATGCACCCGGATATGGCCAAGTCTGTGACACATGAAACATGAGTCATGGTACCAGTTGTGGTCACTTGGGCAAGAAAGGTCCCCCTGCAAGATACGTCATTGGACCATAGCTTCTTGGATATGATCAAAGCGGGCTTGGAGAGCATCGATGGCTAATGCTTCCATGGGGTCAATGGGGGAGGACGAGGTGCTCGGTGTTTTATTGACCGTGGAGACCAAGTCGTGAATGATTTCGGAGGATGAGGAAGAGGGGGAGCAAAGTGCGAAGCCTGTGATGGAGATGTTGGTGGAGACCATGATTGCAGTGGTCTCCCGGAGGTATCTATCGACATCTTGAATGAATTCTAGGTATCCTATTTGATGGGCTATGTCATGAATATGCCCCATGGCCCGAGAGTGAATGTTTCGAATAGAGGCCCTGATAAGGGCGATGCCTCAGTGATCATTACTGATGAGGGATTGAAACAAGTGGGGGAGATGCTCCAACTGGAGGTAAAGCATAAAGAGAAGGAAGAACAGCGAGGAGGGATCTGTGAAGGCCGATATTCCTGTGAACATGTGTGGGTCCATGAGGAACTTGTGGAGTGCACTGCGCTCATCGTCGGTGGGGTCAGAGGACCTGAGGATGTGGGCATGGATAGGGATATCCACAGAGATTATTGGGGTCAGCGGGTCGGCAGGCAGGTCGAGAACAGGGACAGTATATGGAGCGCCTGGGCTAGGAGGTGTTATGACAGGCGCGGGTAGCGTCAGCCATAGACTCAATGCAAAACCTAAAGCTGCGAGACGAAGATGAGGAGTGTAGGTCCTATGCGCAATGCACAGAGACTGGTCACTACTCTGCCTTGGCGAGTATGTAGCAACATCGAAGATGAAGACAGTGTATCCTTGAGCGAAGATGCTGCGAGGCCAAGTAATACGAGGGGAGAGCAGAGGGGAGCAAGAGGATCAAAGATGCAATAGATTGCTATATCGAGTAGGCTCAAGCTAAAGTTACAGGCTTGTGCTACACCTCTATATATATGTGTGGGGGTCGCGCACGGACTAGGCCTAAGAAGAGCCTCAAAGACAAAGGAAGACATAAAGGGAAAGAGGATAAGCATCTATGAGTAATCTGCAGTATGAATGAGTAAGAAGAAGACTGCGGATTGGAAATAAGAAGCAAATGCACAGCAGGGAAGGTCAGAAGAAAATGTGCTGTGGCACGAGGACTGCGGGAGCAGTATAAGAGAAGCTCGGGTGAAATACCTGAGATAAGGATAAGCGACACGAGGTGTCAGAAGCAATAAGTGAAACACAGAAGCAAAGGAGGCACATGGTGCCAAAGAGAAGAGTCCGAGAGAGAAGGAAGTGGCATAAGCCAACGGGAGAGGTTGGTGAAGGGACAATGGTGAACTGGGGCGATACGCAGTATTGGAGACCACAGGTCCAAGGGAAAGGTGATGGGTATATGTCAGTAGGACGACCGGCAAGGCGTAGGCGAACCAGCAAGGACAGCTGGTGAGACATCTAGTGGCACAATGAGAGGCACCACGGCTAAGACAAAGAGAAAAGAAAAGGGGCCATAAACCAATCGTAACATTACCCCCTTAGTAAGGGTGAGTTCCCAATGAAACCCTGATGAGTCTTCAGGCTAGAAAACTCGAAAGCCCGAGGTGAACACGAGACAAGTCAAAGAATCATCAATAACTTGTGAAAGGATGGGGCAATCGGGGAGATGGGTGGAGCGATGGAAAGAGCTCGACGAGGGGATTCTGCTGGTATAGAAATCGAACAATCCGGTACAGTGGATCATAAGATGTGGCAATGCAAAGGTGACTGATCGGTTGGCAGGGGAGGGCGGCGAGTGAAAGGAGGCACAGTTTAGGGATACTCGTGTGCAGGAGCAGTGGGGACATGATGTGGGGACATGGGGGTATAAGCGCAGCAAGAAGGATCCAAGCAATGACCAGAGACGAGGACTTTAGACTACCATTCTCTGCTGTGGCAGGGCAGCATGGGTTGCAAGGACAGGGACCACTGGCAAAGGCTTCGGCCAGGACGAAGTGCTGGGGAGGACAAGAGGGAGACAAGAGAAGGGACAGGCCATGCAGTTTAACCTCATACGGCCAATGCCTAGACATTAGACATGGTAAAGGAGGAACGGAGAGGTGAGGGAGCAAAGACAATAGAAGGCATTGTGAGGGGAGGAAGCTAACGCTTTTTTTTTTTTTTTTTTTTTTAGGGGGGGAAGGCCTTTGGGTGGAGGTTTTTATACTCCAGGAGGGCAGACTTTGTGTTTTTCAGATTCCGTTCTGGGACCCAGGAATCTTCTTCGGCAGTGTATCCTTTCCATCGGATCAGGAACATGCGGGAACGTGGTGTTCCTCTGTGGCATAGAACCTTTTCAATTTCGTATTCCTCCTCTCCTTCTATTAGTTCTGGGGGTGGAGCTGGGAAATTCGGGCCATGTACACTGTTTTCGCGATAGGGCAATAAGAGGGAAGCATAGAACACGAGGTGAATCTTCCATGTCACTGGGAGGCAGAGTCTGTATGTCAGAGGAGATAGAACGTCTGTAATAACAAAGGGTCCTTCTCTTTTGGGTGCAAACTTAGGGTTCGCAATGCGGCGGTTGAGGTTCTTTGCCTCTAACCACACCTTGTCTCTCTTGGTAAACAGGGTAAAAGAGCGGTGGGTTCGGAAAGCCATTACTTGGCGTGCAAGTTCATGGGCAGCAAGTGCCTCATTCCTTGCTGCAGATAGGGCCTTGAGGCGTTCTTCCAGGGTGGGAAGTGGGGTTTCTGCGAGGACCGTGGGGAGGGCATGGGGTTCGAAGCCGTACATGAGATAGAACAGTGATTTGCTGGTGACAGAATGGGGGCAGTGGTTATGCATGAATTCCGCATGGGTGATGTGATCAGCCCATGCAGTCAGGTTGTTTCCGCAGAAGATTCGAAGGTACATTTGAACCTCTTGGTTGACACATTCGGTTTCTCCATCGGATTGAGGGTGGTAGGCGGTGTTGTAACCCTATTCAAACTCGTCTACTTTTTCTGATCATATCAGTGTGGCACACCGCATTACGTAATATGATGTCAGTAGTCTAGACCGATCATGTGATATGACGCCATCAATGATGTCAGAGGTCTGGACCTCCTTATAGTAGACACATGTAGCTTACTAAATGCCTCATGTATTTCATAGTAGTACACATATATAAGACAGACCAAGAGTCAAGCTGAGCCCCTGCTTTGACCTCTTGTGTCTTTGTGACCTAAGTCACAGTCCCCTACTCTTAAGTTCCCTTTCTTCTTTGGTTAGTTGAGGCCGATGGTCGTGTCCTGGTTAGGTCACTTTAGGTGGTGGACAGGGAAAGGTCGTATTTCAGGAGCCTCCCGAGCTCCCGAGCAAAGGTGGATGCAAATTGTGGGCCTTGGTCAGAGATTATCTTGTCGTAGAGGCCCCAGCGACGGTAGACTTTGTGAAAAAAGAGGGTTGCGACTCCCTCGGCGGTGATGTGTTTCTTGGTGGGGCAGAGAATTACCCCCTTAGTAAGCCCGTGGTTGACCATGACCAACAGGCTGTCAAAACTGTTAGATAACAGGAGGTTCGTGATAAGGTCACAGGAGACCTGCTGAAATGGGCAAGAGGCAAGGGATTTGATGGGGGAGAGAGGGGGGACTGTGGGGTGAGTGTTGGCTTTGTTCTGCTGGCAGACGGCGCAGCCTTCGACAAAGCAGCAGACTTGAGTAGCGAGGCCAGGCCACCAGAAGTCGTGGGCAATGAGTTGGCAGGTTTTTAGGTAACCAGGGTGGCCAGCAGAGGGGTGGTCATGGGCTCGTGCGATGACAGACAGGCGATCAGGTTCCGGGATGTAGACGCGGTCTCGGTAGCATAAGAGATTCACTTTGAATTGCCAATCGGAGAGGCGATTGTGGAGGTTAGGGGCGGTGATGGGCCCTTCGAGGTCTGTGTGGAGGCGGGTGATGAGGTCATCGTTAACGGAGTGTTTTTGGATTGTGGTCGTGAGGACGGAGTCCACAACCCAGACAAAGAGGGTTTCAGGGAGGAGGGTAACTGCTTGGTTATCAGACTCGGAGGAGAGTCTGTCAGGTCAGCAGGAAAGGGCATCGGGGCCAGAGAGCAGGGAGCCAGGGACATGGGTCATCTTGAGATCAAAGTCTGCAAGATCAAGAAGCCATCGTGCTTGGCGATGGTTGAGGTTCTGGGGATGACAGAAATATGTCAGGTTTTTGTGGTCAGTGAAGACCTGCACAGGGGATTGAGCACCATGTAGGTAGTGGCACCAAGCTTTGAGGGCTCAGATGATCGTGAGTAGTTCCCTGTCGAAGATGTTGTAGTTTCATTCAGCTGGGGAGAATGATTGGGAGAGGTAGGAACAGGGGTGCCATTCCCCATTTGAGTTGGTTTGTAGGAGAATAGCGCCAGTGGCATCGCACGATGTGTCGGTTGCTATGGCGAAGGGTCTGGTGAGGTCTGGGAGATGGAGGATGGGTCGAGAGAGGAAGAGCTTTTTGAGCTCATCAAAGGAGGTTTGGCATTGGGGAGTCCAAAGCCACGTGGCAGTTTTCTTGGTGAGGTTGATGAGGGGGTGGGCCATGTCCGAGTACGAGGGAATGAAGCGCCAGTAGAAGTTTGCAAATCCTAGGAATGAGCGCATGTCTTTGACTTTCTTCGGGGTTGGCCAGGAGGCGATTCTGTCGAGCTTGATGGGATCCATGGCAAGTTCGCCAGGTTTGACAATCATGCCAAGATATTCGACCTCAGGAGTGGCGAACTTGCATTTGTTGAGTCAGAGATGAAGGTCTAGCTCCATCATGCGCTGAAGTATGTGGCGGGTATGTTCAGTATGGGATTCTAAAGGGTAGGATATATGATCCTCCTCTAGTGACGCAGTTGATAGAGTAATGGCTAAGGGTTTGGTGTTGCCATTGTTTCTCAGACTGAATGTCTAAGTATGCGTGTAGATGTCTGTGGGTTTCGGGTGTTGTGTTGACATACTGAATCAAGGTTTCCCCAAACCCTTGGAGGGGTGGGGCGTGGTAGTGAGAATCATGTCACTTTTGGTCAGCGACATAGGCATGGTAGAGGTCTGCGGACTGGTCGAGAACCTCGGGGACAGAGATGGTCTGCTTTTCCCAATCAATTGTTGGGTTAGCTAGGCGGAACCAGGGGAGACCAAGGATAATGTTTTCCTTGCCGCAGTTCATGAGGTAGAAGAGTACCTTTTGGGTAACTCCTTCCCCGATGGAGACGTAGAGCTCTGTGGAGAATAGGATATCTCCATTGGAGTTTGCGGATTAGTCCACATTGCAGATGCGGATGGGCTGTTCCAGGTGGGTGCGAGGGAGACGATGTTTTTGGGCAAAGGCCCAGTCAAGGCAAAAGATTTCTGCTCCAGAGTCAATGAGAGCAGGAGAGTCGATGACTTTCATGGTGTGCGAGGGTACCATGAGCTGAATGGGGATATGCATAGCTCTATTTGATGTGGATACTAGCACAGGCGCACATGAAACAAAACGTTGGGGAGGTACTTGCGTCGAAGAAGTCCTCCCTTTCAAAAATCCCTTATCCCCACTGCCTCCATGTGGACATCTTCATTGTCATCCTCATCTATGAGGCCAGGTAACTCTTCTTCAGCTTTGGCAACCTTCCGATCAGCTTTGGGGCAAGGGGGGAGATTTTTGAAGGTGGGGCAGTTAGTGGAAAAATGACCTGATTTTCTGCAGTGGAGGCAGAGTCCTTGCTTGAAGCAGTGTTCTCGCTCTTCAGGGGTAAGTTTTGGAATGTGGATGGCATCCACATCCATAGCGTTGGGGTCTTTGTCACGAGGAGTCGAGGTGGGACGAGGGACAAAGGTGGGGGTCAAGGAGTGCTTGTGCTGGTCATCAAGACGAGAGGCATTCTTGATCCAGTCGTCAATGGTGGTAGGAACGGTATCCATAAGGTACACCTTTTCTGAGAGCGAAGGAGGGATGCCCGTGGAGAAATAATGGCAGATGGTAGCTGCCTCGTTGAGCCCTGCAAGGCTGACCTGGTTGTGGAATTCGGAGATGTATTGATTGAGGGACGGTTGGAACGTCCCGTCCCGTCACTCGTTGATGCGATAAGTAGCCAACCAGGTCAAAGCATTGGCGGCGGTGTTAGGGCTCTCGAAGTGAGCCTTGAACTCCTTAATGAAGTCATCCCAAGACCCTAAGGCCATGTTGGTTCCTCTCATGCTTTTCTCCGTGAAGGTATCTGCCCAGGTAAGGGCATTCCCATCGTTCATAAATGACAGGGCGAAACCTATCTTCTTTTCATCTGTCGAGTAGATGTCAACGTTAACGGTGAGGTACCGTAGCACAGAGCAAAGCCAGGGCATGGCATCGTGTTGTTTGCCTGTGAAGGCCTTGGGTTGGGCGAGATGAAGTTTGGTGGGTTTGGAAGTCATTGGGGGTGCAGGGTTTGGGCTAGGGGGCGAAGGGGGTGTGGTAGTTCCTGAGCTGGGACTAGGGGGCATAGTGGACCTCCAAGAAGAAGAGGTTGCGATAGGTGGTGGTGGTGGATGAGGGCACCGCTTCAAAGGTGATGGAGGGGCCGAAATGGCTGTGATCTACAGCAATGGTAGTCGCGTTCGAAGAGCTTGAGCCTTTTGTTACGACAGGTGTGGGTAGCATCACCCATAGACTCGATGTGCAACCTAAAGCTGCGAGGCAAAGATGAGGGGCATAGGTCCTATGTGCAATGCACAGAGACTAGTCACTTCTCTGCCTTGGCGAGTATGTAGCGACATCGAAGATGAAGATTGAGTATCCTTGAGCAAAGACGCTGCGAGGCCAAGTGGTACAAAGGGAGAGCAAAGGGGAGCGAGAGGGTCAAAGATGCAATAGATTGCTATCTCGAGTAGGCTCAAGCTAAGGTTACACCACTTATGCTATGCCCTATTTATATATAGAGAGTCCTGTGCACAGACCAAGCAGTACAATGGCTCAATAAGAGAGGAACCCAAACAAGGAAGCTGGAGATAAGGGAAATGAGTCAGACATAGCATGAAACGAGTCAGAAGGCTGTGTGTAATAGAACTACATAGAATGTTCTGGAACGTATGAGTCAGAGATAAGAGATAAGGAAAACACACAGCCATCAATGTTGACTAAGTGAAAGGCTGTGCGGGTCTTAGGTAATACAAGACAAAAGAAGTAAAGAAAGAAAGAAAAGAGGCCGATCGTAACACTTACCTCACATACTCAACATCTGCTTGAGATGTTATGATTAGTCTATGACTCTCTTTTCTTTTCTCTTGTCTTAGCTGCAGTGCCTTTTATTGTGCCTCTAGATGTCTCACCAGCCATCCTTGCTGATTTACCCATACCTCGCCAGTTATCCTACTGGTGTATACCCATCCCCATTTCTATTCCTCAGATCTATGGTCACTGACACTGCATGTCATCTTTGCCCTTCTCTAGGACTCCTTCTGTTGGCACTGCATGCCCCTTTCCCATTATTTCACTCTATTGCTTTCAACACCTTGTGTCACTTATCCTTATCTCAGGTATTTCACCTGAGGTTCTCTTCTACTGCTTCCACAGTCCTCATGCCACAGCACATTCTCTTCTTATCTTCTTTGCTGCACATTCACTTCTTATTTCCAATCTGCAGTCTTCTTCTTATGCATTCATACTGCAGATTACTCATAGATGCTTACCTCTTTTCTCTTTATGTCTTTTCCTGTCTTCTTAGGCCTGGTCTGTGCACGTCCCCCACATGTATATATAGAGGTGTAGCACAAGCCATATACTCCAGCTTGAGCCTACTCGAGATAGCAATCTATTGCATCTTTGACCCTCTTGCTCCCCCCCCTTGCTCTCTCTAAGAACCTCTTGGCCTTGCAGCATCTTCACTCAAGGATATTCTACCCTCATCTTTGATGTTGCTACATACTCACCTAGGCATAGTAGTGACTAGTCTCCTTGTATTGTGCTTGGGACTTACACCCCTCATCTTTGTCTCACAGCTTTAGGTTGTGCATCAAGTCTACGGCTGATGCTACCCATGCCTGTCATAACAAAAGGCTCAAGCTCTTCAAATGTGACTACCCTTGCTGTAGCTTGCAGCCATTTCGGCCCCTCCATCACCTTTGAAGCAGCATCTCTGCCCACCACCACCTATTGCAACCTCCTCCTCTTGGAGATCCACTTTGCCTCCAAGCCCCAGCTCTGAAAGTACAGCCTCCCCATTGCCACTTAGCCCTAACTCTCCTATGCCCATGATGTGCTTGAAACCAACTGAACTCTGCCTTGCTCAATCCAAGGCCTTCTCAAGCAAACAGCACAATGCCATGCCCTGGCTCTGTTCAATACAGAGGTACCTCACCATTAACATCAACATTTACTCCACTGATAAAAAGAAGATTGGGTTTGCCCTGTCATTTATGAATAACAGAAGCACCTTTATCTGGGCTGACACCTTTATAGAAGAAAGCATGCAAGGAACCAATATGACTCTGGAATCTTGGGATGAGTTTATCAGAAAGTTCAAGGCTCACTTTGAGAGCCCCAATGCTGCCACCAATGCTTTAACCTGGCTTGCTACCTATCATGTCAATGAATGATGAGATGGAACCTTCCAGCCATTACTCAGCCAATATATTTCCGAGTTCCACAATCAGGTTAGCCTTGTGGGGCTTACCAAGGCAGTGACAATCTGCCACTACTTCTCCACTGGGATTCTTCCCTCACTCTCAGAGAAGGTATATCTTATAGACACCATCCCCTCTACCATAGATGATTGGATCAAGAATGCTTCTTATCTTGACAATCAGCACAAATGTGCTAAACTTGTCACTTGCTAGCACAAGTCCACTGCCATCCCTGCCTTCATCCCTTGCCCCACTCAGACCACTTGTGACAAAGACTCAAATGCCATGGATGTCGACACCATTCACATCCCAAAACTCACCCCTGAAGAGCATGAACACTGCTTTAAACAAAGACTCTGCCTCCACTGTTGCAAGCTGGGTCACTTTTCCAATAAGTGCCCCACCTTCAAGGATCTCCCTCCATGACCCAAAGTTGACCAAAAGTTCACAAAAGCCAAAGAAGAAATGCCCAGCCTAATAGATGATGATGATGATGATGATGAAGAAGTCCATGTAGAAGCTGTAGAAGTTAAGGATTTTTGAAAGAAAGGACTTCTTCAATGCAAGTACCTCCCCAACATTTTGTTTCTTGTGCACCTGTACTAGTATCAATGTCCAATAGAGCTATGCACATCCCTATTCAGCTCGTGGTATCCTCATACACTATAAAAGTCATCAACTCCCCTGCTCTTGTTGACTCAGGAGCTGAGATCTCTTGCCTTAACTAGGCTTTTGCCTGGAAACACAAACTCCCTCGCACCCACCTAGATCAACCAATCCACATCTGGAATGTAGACCAATCTGTGAACTCCAACAGAGATATCTTATTCTCCACAGAACTCTTTGTGTCTGTTAGAGAAGGGGTTACCCAAAAGGTCCTCTTCTACCTCATGAACTGCAGCAAGGAAAATGTCATTCTTGGCCTTCCCTGGCTTCATCTTGCCAATTCCACTATTGATTGGGAAAAGCAAACTGTCTCTGTCCCTGAAGTCCTGGATCAATCTGCGGACTTGTACCATGCCTACATCACTGATCAAAAATAACACGACTCTTATTACCACACCTCCTGTTTCAAAGCTTTGGAGAATCCTCAACTTGGTGTGTTAATACAATACCTGAAACCCACTGACACCTACATGCATACCTGGATATTCAGTCCAAGAAACAGTTGCAGCACCAAACTCTTAGCCACTATTCTATCAACTGCATTATCCGAGAAGGACCTTACATCCTGCCTTTAGCCACCATTGCCCACTACTCTGAAGCCACCAAACTTGTGGAAAAAGTGGGAACTCAGACTCAGAAAATTGCCCTGCCCCCAGAATACTCTGACTTCACCCAAGTCTTTGAGGAAAAAGATTGTGAATCCCTTCCCCCATCTCACCCCTATAATCATGAGATTAACCTCAATGAATCTTTTGCTCCAGAAATCAGGAAGATCTACCCTCTGTCTCCTGAAGAACAAAAAGTGACTAAGACCTTCCTTGATGAGAATCTCTGCTCCAGGAAAATCCATTCCTCAAAATCCCTGCAGGCCTCTCTCTTCTTTTTCATTAAGAAGGACAGCAAACTCTGCCCATGCCAGGATTACAGATACCTGAATGAACACACTATCCATGATGCCTACCCCCTACCCCTTGTCTTTGACCTCATCGATAAGCTTAAGGAAGCAAAAGTTTTTACCAAATTTGACATTTGCTGGGGGTACAACAATGTGCATATCAAAGATTGTCACCAATGAAAAGGCACCTTCATCACCCATAAGGGTCTCTTTGAACCCATGGTCATGTTCTTTGACATGAATAACTCCCCCTCCACCTTTCATCTCTCCCAGTTGTTCTCCCCAGCAGAACAAAACTACAACATCTTTGACAGTGAACTTCTAGCTATCATTCAAGCCCTCAAGTCATGGCACCACTACCTTCATGGCTCACAATTTCTCATCCAGGTCTTTACTGACCACAAGAACCTGACATATCTCCATCAGCCTCAGAACCTCAACTGCCAGCAGGTGTGTTGGCTCCTTGATCTCACCAACTTTGGCCTCAAAATGACCCATGTCCCTGGTTCTCTACTCTCCAGCCCTGATGCCCTCTCCTGCAGACCTGACCATCTTTCATTCAAGTCAGACAACCAAGCAGTCACCCTCCTCCCTGAGATTATTTTCATTTGAGTCATTGACTCCATTCTCACCACCACCATTCAGAAACATTTGGCCAATGACAAACTCATCACCTGCCTCCACAGCAACCTCAAAGGGCTAGTCACAGCCCCTAACCTTCATAACTGTCTCTCTGATTGGCAATTCAAGAAAAAACTAATTTGTTACCATGATTGTGTCTACATCCCCAAATTCGACTATCTCACAGTCATCTCCCCCACAATTACCTCTCAGCCAGCCACCCCAGTTATTTAAAAACCCAACAACTCATTGCACACAATTTCTGGTGGCCCAGCCTTGCCACTTAGGTCTGTTGGTATGTTGAAGGTTATGCCCTCTATCAACAAAACAAGGCAAACACCCACTCTAATGTTCCTCTGCTCTTCCCAATTAAATCCCTTGCCTCTTATCCTTTCCAATAGGTCTCTTGTGACCTTATCACTGACCTTTCCTTGTCTAATGGTTTTAACAGCCTATTAGTCATAGTTGACCACAGGCTTACTAAGGGAGTAATTCTTTGCCCTACAAAGAAACAAATCACTGCTGAGGGTGTTTTTGATTTCAAGTTTAAAATAAATTTTAGTTTATTAATTACAATTGCAATCCTCTAAATACTTCTGTCTATGCTACATTTTGTGTCTTGGTATGTCTTTGGGATATCAGGGAAAACTACTTTGATTTTTTGCATCTTAAAAGAGCAACATACAACTGTCCATAAGAGAATATAGGAACCTGAGGGTTAAGTCCAATGTGCTTCAGGGTTTGACCTTGAGATTTATTGATGGCCATTGCATAAGCCAGATGCACAGGGGATTGCCTTCTCTGAAAAGAAACAGGAGAGTCCTCCAAACCAGACTAAAGACTCATCCTAGGCATAAACATCACATTCTCATTGCCACCTTCTTCATCTAGCACTCTGCACTCCAAAACTCTGGCAGTAGATCTGAGTAACCTCAAGTGAGTTCCATTATACAGGCCATAAACAGGATGTAAGTTTCTCAACAGCATAAGTAGTGCACCAGTTTTGAGCTTATGCTTGTGCAAAGGAAATCCAGAGGGACTGAGTGTGTGAAGGATCTCTTGCTGGATATAGTTGTATTCCTGATCAATGACACTGTCTGCACTCAGAAAGGTAGTCTTCTCCTGGGGTTAAACAGAGTCCAAGATGCTAGCATTCATTTCATGGACTTGAGCATTTCTTGGAATGAGAATAGTGTGATCCAGGAAGTACTGATTAGAAAGATGCTGATCTGAGAGTAGATGGAGTTGACAATGTCATCACTCTTCATGTGCTCAAAAAGCTCATTCACCATCAGTAACATCTATGTGAAGCAACTGTTGTGCTCATTCATCAGACTCTGGATCCTGGCCAAGACACATGTTTTGATGGAGATAGTGAATGTTTATGTTGGCCCAGAGATTGGAGTAAGTCAGAGTGGAAGGCATAATCTGCTCTCTTGTACTATGCTAGATGATAGGAAGAGTTTGTCTAAAATCACCACTAAGGAGAGTAGTGATGCCTCCAAAAGCAAGATCCTGATTGAGCAAATCACAAAGAGAGTGCTCCACACATTCAACCACATAGTGATTCTGAGAGGCAACCTCATCCCATATGATAAGAGCAGTCTGCAGGAAAAGCTGGTGGTTAACATCATCCTTTCTGATATTGCAAGAATGAGCAGTTCTACCACCAGGAAGAAGCAGGGAGGCAAGACCAGTGGAAGCAACATAAAGCACAATCTGCCCTCTTGCTCTGACAGAGGCAGCAATGAGTTTGGAAAGATAGGTCTTTTCACAACCACCTCCACTGTGAAGAAAGTATGAAGACCCTCTGGAGTGAATGACACTGTCCATGACTGCATTATAAAGTATTCTCTGTTGAGGGTTGAGAGTGGGAAGTTCTCTTTGAACAAAGGCCTGCAAGTCCTGGATGTTGTACTATAGCTGCTCATTAATAATTTGGTTTCCATGCTGAAGTCCCCAGTTCTCCTGTGGTAGAGGTATGTTTGCAAAGTCCTGCAGAGTCTTTTCATGTCTTCTGAGATCCTGTGCTATCAAGTATAGTCCATAGTCATAGACTTGCTTTTGTGTGGGCTCAGAGATATGGTGGAATTGAATCAGCTGTTGTCTTAAGTCATTACAGAGGTTGTCTTTAGAATCTTCCCACAACTAAGCAGGATCCTGAGGAGAGCAGTGGACCAGAATAATGACAAAGAGTCTTCTGAGTTGGGAACCCATCTTAAAATAAGCAGCCTCTTGAAGACATAGCACCCATTCTCTGTCATCATCCAAAAGACCATATGCACCACAAGCCTCTTTGAAGGTGGCATAGAGATAACCACTGACAGTGCAAGGATCCTCAAAGGAAGTAGCAGCTGTAAAAAGAACATGAGCAATGAGAAAGAGATATGTCTAGAATTAATCTCACCTTTAACCACAGTGAGCGAAAGGTGCAAATAGAACTTTTTGCCTTGACCAGGGGAAGCAGAGTACATGAGACCAATAACCTTGTATCTTTGACAAACTTTCCAGACAGCAGCCCTTGAATCTCAGACAAACCTCTTGGAAAAATCTTGATACAGATAGTTATGAGCACCAGCAGCAATGAGCTCAGGATCTTGATTGGCCTTGAATCATCCAAGCAGTTAAGTGTCCTTGACGTTATTGACAATGTTCCTCAGTTGAGCATCAGTATGAAAAGCCTCATTCTGTTGATCAGGAAGATGAAACTGTAGCCTATAAACAGCAGGCCACTCCATATACATAGAAAATTCAAGGATGTTGTGACATGCTTGAGTGGCAGAGATGTATCTTGCATCAAGGTAGGTTTTGATATCATCATAACCCTCAGCCTGGATGGTAGCACAATCAGTACCCTTGTAGATGTACTTGTGGATGTATTTGACTGGCTTTATGGACCCACAGACCTCCAGATTGATGTGAAAGTTGAATTTGACCAAGAGTTCTCTGGGATGAGGGACAACATGCCTGTTGGTAAAGACATCCTGATTTTTCTGGACTGTTCTGCCATTGTCAGGTCTAGCATAGTCAGGATAGCCATCTTTCTTGAGCACAGTGTGAGGAGCAAATGACTTTGGAAATCTTTTCTTGCAGACATTATTCTCATGCACCTTTGAGGAGTACAGGGCCCATGAAGCATGCATGTATTTGGTGACAGCAGAGTGGAGTTGAGGATGGAGATCAGGGTTAGGGATCTGAGCAGAGATGATGGCATCAATTTGCTGCACTGTCTGAATTTTATGGCCTTCTTCAGAAAGATTAAGATATGCATGTGGGAGAGCTTCTGATACTCAATGGTGTAGACAAAGCCAGCCACAGGTCCAAAATAGCCATTATGAATCATCTTCAAGAGTGCTTGTTATTTGACATGAAAGACTCTAGTCATAAAATCAGGCCTATCAATGGTAGTTTGATGAGAAAATACACATACCAGGGAAAAGATTCTGAGTGATTTCAGGCCAGCTGCCATTAGCAGTCATGGTCAAGAACAGATCAGGCTTTCTATACTCTCTGCAAATAGCCAAAGAGTCTTGGAGGAGTTGAAGCATGTAGCAAGAACTGCCATTGTGAGTGGAAGGTAGAATGACATAACACACTTGATCCATATTTTGATCAGGATCATGGTTAAAGTGATCTCTCAACCCTTGATATAAGTCAGCTCTAATTCTGACCTGATTGTTTGCCACCCAAGTGAGATTACATTGCTTGATAGAGGCCCAAGCATCATGGACCAGCTGCTAAAAGAGTCTTCCACTCTTGAACAGATTCTGAGGTTCTATGCCAGGAGAGCACACATAAAGCCTATATGTATACCACAGCAACTGAGTGACCTTTTGGAGTAATGTGATTGACCACCAGCAACTTGCAAAGGAATGTTCAAATGCCAGCCATCCTCTCCATGTGGAAATAGAAGAACATAGTGAAGTGACAGATAGACAGGATATAGATTGCTGATGTGATGCAGACATCCACCTTGAAGATGAATGACAATGTCATGCTCAGCTCTGACCTGTTGAGAACCCTGATCAGGAATGATGGCAGCAATCTTATCCACAGTAGGCAGGTTATAACATCTTTGATCATTACCTTGCTGCAGAGAAATATGTATTCTAATGTCTATGTGTTGCTCAGGTGGTTTAGCCTATGCAAATAAAATATATCAGATGTTCAGATATATGTAGCAAAATGACTAACCCTCATCACATCACATCATGAACTTGTTGATACATAGTAGCATATGGGTAAGACAGTCTCAGCATTTGATGAAGATCCAGTAGAGTTTGATGATTCAACTGAGGATTTCTATAAAAGCTTATGTTTGTGGCCTCTTCTGGATCATAAATGTAGAACTGAGCATAAGAGGGTTCAAGACCATCTGGTGGAATCAAAGCACCCATGAGATGATGGAGTGCACCATGAACATGACAAGACAGTGGTTCAGAACCCTGCAGTGCCTAATTATTCATATCTACATACCTCAAGAGATGTAAAGACCAAGGCATTGTTGTACTGATGAATCTTTTTTCTGATCTGAGAGAAGTCCTAAGGATCATCAAACAAAGCCTGTAGAGTAGCAGGCCACTATTGAATTACAGAAAGATTGACTTGGCCTTGAAGACAACAAATACCAAAGCAAGGATGATTGACAGCAGAGTTGAAAAGCTTTTCAGAGATAAAATGCAAGGCATGACAGTTTAGACACAGTATGTTCATTTGACCCAAAGAGTGAAGATCAATGGGCTCAAGATATAGTCTACCACCAGAAGGAAAGTCTGAGTCTGAGTCTGATTAGGGCCTGGATCTGGTTTTGGATCAGAATGAGGGTCAGGGTCAGGATGAGGGTCTGGGTCTGGATTTGCATCAGGATCAGGATTAGGGTCTGGATAAGGGTCTGGATTTGGGTCTGCATAGTCTAAGTCTAAGTCTGAGTCTATATCAGAATCTGAGCCAGAGTATAAATGAGAGTCTGGGTTTGTATTAGTATTACAATTTGCCCCTCTTTTTTCTTTTTATCCTTGGTTATCATTGCCTTGTATTACTTAAGTGTGCACAGCCATTTGATTAGTCAGTGTTACAGCTGTGTGTTTCTATTATCTCTTATCTCTGACTTACACATTCTATGATGTTCCATGTACTTCTATCATGCATAGCTTTATGACTCATTTCACACTGTACATGACTCATAACTCCTTATCTCCACTTTCCTCTTTCAAGTTTCTCTCTTATCACACTGCAGCACTGCTTGGTCTGTGCACAAGACCCATGTTACAACAGATGCAGGTAGCATCAGCTGTAGACTCAATGCACAACCTAAAGCTGTGAGATGAAGACAAGGGGCATAGGTCTTGAGCACAATGCACAGAGACTAGTCACTACTCCACCTAGGCAAGTATGTAGTAATGACAAAGATGAAGACAGAGTATCCTCGAGTGATGATGCTGCAAGGCCAAAAGGTTCATAGGGAGAGCAAGGGGGAGTGAGAGGGTCAAGACACAATAGATTACTATCTCAAGTAGGCTCAAGCTAAGGAGCCACCACTTATGCTATGCACTATTTATATGTATGAGTCCTGTGCACAGACCAAGCAGTGCTACAGTGTGATAAGAGAGGAAACCAAAAGAGGAAACTGGAGATAAGGAGAAATTAGTTATACACAGCATAAAATAAGTCATAAGGCTGTGTATAATAGAACTACATGGAATATTGTGGAATGTGTGAGTCAGAGATAAGAGATACACATGGCCATAATGTGATGAATTGAAGGGCAGTGCACATTTAAGTAATACAAGGAAAAGAGGGGTGAGGACAAAGGAAAAAGAGGGGCTGATCATAACAACTCATATCTATAAATAGGGTGTAGCACAAGCCATGTATCCTTCACTTGAGCCTACTCGAGATAGCAATCTATTGTGTCTTGACCCTTTCACTCCCTCTTGCTCTCTCTATGAACCTTTTGGCCTCATAGTGTCTTTGCTGGAGGATACTCTGTCTTTATCTTCACCATTACTACATACTTGCCTAGGTGGAGTAGTGACTAGTCTCTGTGCATTGCACTCAGGACCTATGCCCCTTGCCTTCATCTTGCAGCTTTAGGTTGTGCATTGAGTCTACAGCTGATGCTACCCACACCTGTTGTAACAATCAGCATAAGAGTTCTGTCTTGCTTTATCTTGTTCATATTATTCTCCAGAATATTGACTATACTCTCTTAAAGCCTCTGAAAGTAAAGCCTAAGATAGCTGCTGAGTCAACTAAAGCTCCTGCTGTTGTTAATACCCATGTCTCTCTTCTTTCTGTTGCAACTCCAATTGTCTCTGCCTCTCTAGTCTCTCCTGTTCCATCTGCTCCTGCTGTGCCAGCAGCATCCTTTGTCTTTCAAGCTCCTGTAGTCTTATATGTTGTTGGTGCTGTTGTAAAAGTCTATCATAATGAAGCTGTTGCTGAATAGCCAGTTGTTTCTGACAATATGCTAGCTACTCTTTATAATGTCTTTGCTAAGCAAATAGCTCTTCTCTTAAACCAGCCAATCTCTGCTCCTCAGCAAGTCTTCTATTCTCCTGCTCAGCTCTCTCTCTCTACACTCTCTGCACAGTAGATTGCCTTTGCCTTCTGTTATGATGCTATTGATGGGTATTGTTGAAGTTTTCATACAGCTGGGCATTGTAGTCAATTTTGTGGAGGAGGCTAAGCTAGTGGCTATGGCATAGCAAATGGTGGTGGTATTAGAGGCTGCTGATAAAATACAGGTGGTGGTGGTGGTGGTATATAAGCTGGAGGCTGAGGTAGAAAGGCATTTTGAAAGTAAGGGTTGATAGTTCTGTTTCTATAGTTTTGTTGCATATCATGATATGCAATGAGATGCCTAGGTATACCAGGATATTGGCTTGTGAGAATAGGAGGATGCATCTAAATATAGTTTTTAGATATAAACAAAGGCAAAGATTAAAGCAAACTTACCACTAAAGTAGGAGGTATATTTGATAAAGCAGGTTGAGGATGGCAATGGGATGGAGGAGAACCAAGTATATGCTGATCACACTCAGCTTGGCAAGCAGTGCTTTGAGTACATTGAGGAGAAGTAAGTGGTGAAGACCTATATATATTAGATTATAGTTGAACTTGAAAATATAATTAAAGACACTTACATGGTGAAAAGAAATAGATTTATTTCAGTTAAAAAAAGTCAGAGCCCAAGTCCAAGTTCAAGTCCAAGAAAGTCCAAAAGTCTAAGAGTCTAAAGAGCCAAGGAGTCAAGAGTCCAAAGAGAGTCTTGAGATCTTGATGTCTTTAGAAAGGAAGCCAAGAATGCACACACAATTGCCTTACTTTACCTTGTGTCAGCAGCAACTAAAAGGTTCTCCAGTTATAGAGTATGACAGAGCAAAGAGCAGAATGCCTGAGACAAATTGAATGGTAACTGCAAGAAGTGATGACACCTCTTGGCTGATAGACAGCTCCACCAAATAGATCTTAACTCTATAGTGCCACCAGAGGTCTCAGCCTAGTAAAGGGTTTAGCAACCAGTAAACATGTAGAGTTGAATCTATGAAGCCAGGTAGTAAAGACTTGATAGCACTTTTTCTGTAATCTGGGTCTTTGCCACCAACACAAAGATAAAATAAAGGTTAGGGTGTCTAATTCAAGACTCACAATCACAGGTTGTCTAGTAGAGATAGTCTATATAAATAAAAAGATATAGTTTATAAATAAAACAAAAAGATAAGCACTTACCAAGATAAATAGCACTTAGAGGTAACACCTTCTAAGAATGAATATGCAAGAAAAGATTTAAAAAGACATACCTGAGCACTAGAGTATAGAGTTTCCCTTATCATCAGCAAAATCAGGAGTAACTTGACAGTGCTGGACAGTGCTAGACAGTACCATAGTGCTCATAGTGAGGGTCCATCTTGACAGAGCTTTCATAGTACTCTCATAGTGTCTCATAGTGTTCCTAGTATTTCATAGTTTTCATAGTGTCTCATAGTATCTCATAGTATTTG
>JBBPUL010000199.1:0-29931 GCA_038094675.1 Spongispora temasekensis
TGTATATATTGCTCAGTCTCTCGTAGGAGACAGCGTTGTCGTAAGTACTTCCTTTATAGTATTTCAGCTACTCACTTGTAAAACCCAGATTTACCGTTGTTACAAGGTGTGGCAAACTAAACTCGTCATAGTCTTCCCTCTGCTACTTTGGTGTGGGGCTTGCGGTCTGTGTTTACATTTTGACGAACGTTAGAGACTATTGACACTTTCAAAGTAACTGGATTCGCTGGGGTGCACGCCGCGTCGGTGGCAACTAATACTGTCTTCGATGGTGTCCTCTCCCATTGGATCACGTCATTCTGGGCAATGGCATTGTCAACAAACCTGTTAGCGACTGGTGAAATTGTGTCCCTTTTATACATTTCCAGCGCTTCTAACATCATTTTTTAGGCTTGTTGGCTTGGCGCATCTGGTACATAGACCATAAGTCCAAGAGGCATCGTGGCCACCAGAAGTCTCATTTATTGCCTGTTCTACGCATCATTATCGATGCGGGTCTTCTTTACACCGCAACTCTTCTAGCTGGATTGATCTGCTTTTTATGTAAGACCAATGCTCAATATGTAACTTTGGACATGGTGAGCTGTTGTTTCTGTTTTGTTAAACGTTGGATATTCAGCATTGTTTCGAACCCCCAGATCTCGCCCATCATTTCTATAACTTTCTACATGGTCATCATCCGTACCTGGTTGTATAGGCCTAATGACAAAGCGGCAAATGCATTTCCTCTCGACCAATCGATTTCGGGGAATAACATGGACGGAAGAAACGTGATGCAAGTGCGCGTCACTACCTTGACCGAGAACAACGTGGAACGTGGTGATGTGTATAGCAAGCCAACAAGATCTAGGACCCCAATTTCTCCTGTTACTCAACGGGAAGATCTCAAGTTGGGTGATGTTTGAAGCCGCTTTTTTATTTGGGCGAGGCCACTGCTAGTACGCAGCCGAAGTAACTGTAGTATCATCACGCTCTCACGTCGCTGGTAATTGATTTTCATGATTATGCATTTTAGTATCAGAAGTATTATGAACCAAACTTATTATTGGTTCCAGGACTGAATGAATGCTGGCGTCGAGAACAGATGCTAATCGCAAAGTCACGGACCTCACGTAATGGTCAATGATGCTTGCTTATTGAGGCTTTGCGGTGAGATAAAGTTTTCCATCCTCAAAATGCCACATAGATTGATGATGACTCACTGATTCGTCAAATCTTTCGTAAGACCATGTTAAAATTAATTCTATACTGCGTTATGCGGTGCAAGTTGTCCAGCATGGCCCAGTGCCCAATGATGACATCGATCGACCGTGGCCACTGAGTGACACCAGGTGCCCCGGGAAGACTTGAATGACGTGACCAAACGCTACTCGATATTGTTCTTTCGCACCGCACGACTGTGAACCTTCAATGGACCAGCCAACTTGAAGTTCGTCAACGGGATACACGTCTGGTGCAGCCCTGAGTTTGAGATCAACTTCAAATCTTAGTAACTGATTGAGTTAACATGGCATTGCAGGGTTATACAGCAATCAAACACCATGGCTGATATATGTACATACATAGGTGCTGATCCGGTGTAATAATTTTCTTGTGCTTTGGTGGTGATGCAGCGAGTCAGCGACACTCCCTTCAATGGAGGATCTCATTGTGCATGGCTCCGGAAAATGGTCATTCACGATAAATCAACAATTTTTGCTGCTGATGTTTAGGAACGAGTTGGACACTACCAATATTACCAAGGTAGGCTTATATTACAGCCGTTTGCAAAACTCTGCGGAAAACACATTTCAAAAACTTGCTTGCTTAGATTAGCCGAGGATAAACCTCAGTGCTGAGGGTGTCACGCTTTGCCCTGTGCCGCGTCAACCACTACTTACCACCACCAATGCTTTGTCTGACCACACAAAAATGTCAAATTCTTGTATTTTTGGAAGACGGATTCTCCATCAATGATGTCTGCTTGCTTCTGAGTGTCGAGAAAAGCTCGTGTAGATAGTGCTTTACTTTCTACAAAAGTTTTGCATTGTCGACTACTTAGTAGTACATTTATTCAACTGAATGTAGCATGGCAGATAGTGTTTATTCAGAACATTGTTGAAAACTATCTGCCTCTTTACACTGTCCGACATACTATTCTGAGTCTCATGAAGATCTTAGTTACACTGGCCTAATGTTCTCGAGGCTCGAAACTTCACGGTGCTGAAAGGAACTTCCGATCATGAGTCAGACTTTTCTGTACTCAAGGTAGATATTCTCCCCTCTGAAGTTTTCTGCTGCTTTCAAGAGGGAATAGACAACAAGAAATAGCATATGAAAATGCCTTACAGTATATGCCCTGCGCTGCTAAGATTGAAATGCAATAAAAGGCCTTAGCCATGGACTCCTCACAAAGGCCAAGCATGTCATCGGCCCTAGACTGCAAATACTGGTCGTCATCTTGCGACATTGCGTGTCCTCCTGGGGAAATTAGGCATAATAGCCGTGCTGTTTTTCAGCGTCGCAAGCTGGGGATGGTGGTTGCAGACTGACTCGAAGCACCACCGCGGTCACGCAGATCACACCTGTGACAGTGCATTCGTGGTCCTACTTCGCCTAAGCTAAGCAAGCAAGTTGCGGTTTTCCGCAGAGTTTTGCCGCAGAGTTTTGCAAACGGATACAGCAACTTAGTGCATTGCTTGTCCTGAGCACAGCAATGTGTAAATTAATTTTGTTATTCAAAATATGGAAGGCGGCCACGCTTCTTCTCAGTTCTCCCACGCAAGATGTAACTTTTGAATCGGTGAGTAATAAAGTACTACACACTACTATGCTATCGGATCATTCCCGCCGCCATGTTATGCAACGTGGCTATCAGAGGTTACCGGGTCCTGACTCCTCCTCTTTTCGCGATGCCCGCTTCCTCCTCGATTCGGAATCAACCCATGATGAAACACGGATATGTATTTCCGGGGTTTCGTTCAAGTTCCCCGCTTTACAACCGACGTAGTCCCAATCGTTGCGATGTCCTCAAATTGGGCGAGGACCTAGTCATGGACTATTATTTCCTCCCAAATTCGCCTAAATGGTTGACTATCGTTCAACATAACTAACATTCGGGTTGCAGGTTTTGGAAATATATATCGAACGGGGCAAAATTCTTGAAATCGAACAGGTGATAAAGCACGAATAGTTACCATTGGCAATCAAACTCGGACTCTTCATATATATATTAGTGGGAATGTACTGGCTTGAACGCGCTCAAACCGCCCACCCCCAAGACTCCTTCATCTCCCCCGCCGCCCATCTAAGGCCCCCGCTTCCTTTCATTGAAGCAGTCTACCACCACGTGGAGTAAAAAAAATGGCCGCCAAAGGTATACCTCTGCCCAAAGCTGAGCTCCTTTCAGTAATACTGGAGGCTACCTTGTATGGTAAGTTGTGTTAGCGATGACCCTCATACACAAGACAACTGAACCTATGACAAGGCTTCTCGTTGTTGATGTTTACAATAACAATCTGGGTATTATTATTTCGAAGGTCCAGCCATCAAATAAATCATAAGATGTTGGCAGTGGCATGCACGCTGCTGGCGCTGAGCACAACGGTGCGTCTTTTTGTTTTGGTGAAGCGTTACGCATGAATAACCCCTTTGGTGTATGCAGCACCTTGTGATCCATATCATTAGGGTCATGGATGGACTTATATTATACATAACTTCCTACCAAGGTGGTGCTGATGCATTTTTCGGAAACGTCTCACAATGGACGTTCGTGTGGAAGAACCATGTATATACTGCTCAGTCTCTTGTAGGGGACGGTGTGGTTGTGAGTACTCTTTTGTGGCAATCAATCACCTCCGCTGAGTGTAATGGAGCTTTATCGTTGTTACTCGGTGTGGCAGTCTAAGCTTATCATGATTCTTCCTGTATTACTGTGGTGCGCCACAGGCAGTACGTGTTTACATGTTTCAGAGTTATTGCAAGCGTTGACATTTACGAAGTAACTGGATTTGCAAGTTCATATACAGCATCAAAAGAGATTCAAAATGAGGTTTTCGGTGGGACCCTTGCTCAATGGATCACGTCGTTTTGGGCGATGGCATTGGTGACCAACTTGTTGACAACCAGTTGGTAATCCTTTATTTATGAATACTGCTATTTTGACCATGCATCAATTCTAGCATTGTTGGCTTCTCGTATCTGGTATGTTGATCGGCAAACAAAGAAATTACGCATCAATCGGGAATCTCAGTTGCGACCGATTCTACATGTTATAATCGATGCTGGTGTGATCTACTCCCTTACTCTTCTGGCGGCGTTAGTTTGCTTTGTGAGCAAAACCAATGGTCAATATGTTACTTTAGACATGGTCAGCTCATACCTCGCTAACGATGATTGCCCTGCTGATCATACCTGACGTTTAGGTTACCCCTATTATCTCTGTCACGTTCTATATGGTCATCATCCGGGTTGGTTTAACCAACAAAGCCAATCAGACAACAAATAAAATCCCACTCGACTATACATCTACAGGACAAAGCATTAGCACGGACAGAAGGAATAGAATGGAGGTGCACGTCACAACTTTGACGGAAAGTAAGGTTGAAAGTGGTTTACGTTCTCCAAAGAGGCCCCCGATGCTACGCGATGAAAGGCGGAACCAGATCAAATTAGATGGCGTCACATTGGAAGTGTGATATTACCACACTTCGTCCTCATGCACATGACTCATACGATGCATGTGGCAGTCAAGTTAGGTTTGGGGAAGGAGGTAACTTACTCCGGACCCGATATCTTGTAGCTGCGCTTTTTTTTTACTTGAACTACGATTGTTATTGTATCACCGGTGCGTTTCATTGCACCCGTCATGTTGTAGAATACAACACCCTTATGGTTTATAGAATTCGCGTAGTACTATGGGTCAGATTTGTCGTCGTCGGTAGATGCTTGCAGTAAATGTTTCAGTGCCCTCGAAACCATGTCTACGGTCTCGGGGCCCGATTTCGCGAAATTCATCTACTGGCTTCCATCGTGTACTAGTAACTAGTAGTAGGTCCGACCATCACGAACTTCTGATTACGGTGTCAGAAACGGCTTCTAGCTCGTTCAGAGTCTGAATGGGAATTCTACATAATAAATATGTATGATGCGGCACAAGTTACATAAATGCGTGAAATCGCTCAGGACTCAAGTCACCATCAGCATACAGCCTGCATGGCTACTACGTTCATTGCTTCATCAGCTGGGAAGTATAACGGTCGACATCTCCATCAGTGATTACCTTCATAAATCTGTTTAATTGTCTGACACCAACAGGAACTCTGGCTGCTAGGATCAAAGATGAAAGATTTACGAGAGTTCCCATTGAGGCTGTATTGTACATTGTGACATTGTGTACTATATTAAAGACAAAAAGAATAACCTAGATGTAAATAGGTAAGTCCAATCAACATGATGGCTGGCGGAACGTGGTGGTATACTTGCGTGATCCGGGCTTACACACTATCCCATGCGGAGTGCACCTAATTGTGAATCACCTCAACTGAGAGCATCAGCTATTTTTTGTGCGCAGTTGACTTGAAGTCACATCGGGGGCCCGACGTCGGCGGATTATGTACACTTAAAACTGGCTCTTGAGAACGAGCAAGAAATAATAAATGTTTACGGTACGCACCTTTTTTTGCACCAGTTGTCATTGTTTTTCGAAGTGGCGGTAGCCACAAAAGGGCCGCCATCTGGCACACGTACTAGTCTTCGCGGATCCATCCAGACAGCGGAGTGCGAAAGAATTGATTGTGTCGAGTTCCGAGTTTCAATCAACATGGCTACGTACCTACTCATATGCCACCAATTTATATTCTGTAGGCTGAAATGAGAATCTAAACTCTGAGCGACTGACGGACAGCGAAAGCGAAGGGTGCCATTGGGTCACTGAATGTTGATGTAATTGTATGACAGGGCCCAGCCCGCGACTTGACATATGTATGGCGAGGAAACATGGGTTGTGACATGAATCTTCAAATCATGGTTTCAAGTTCCCAGCTCTGCGGGTTTTTTGCTCTTGATCTAACGTACCACAGATAAATACCACGGTCCACTGTCAGAGGTGGAGGGCCAGCCCCCCTTCCGCTCGTTCTGCCATTGTTCATTCACTTTCAGTCGCTAACCCGGTGATTTGCAAGTATGACGAGTCTCAATGAATTATCTATGGATAAGGCAGAGTTGGTCTCATTGCTACTGGAAGGAGTTTTGTATGGTAAAATTCACTTTTCAGGCCATGATGGAAAAAGCACACTAATCGTTTCTTGGGGTGAAGGCTTCTCGTTGCTGATGTTCATATGGACCAACTGGGGGCTGCTCTCGCAACGGTACACGCCTGAGGTGAACCGTAAGGTTTTCCTTACAGTCGCAATCATATTACTAGTGTTGAGCACGACGGTAAATGTCACTTGTTTTTTTCTGTTAACCCGGTGGGATTGTCCATGCTCATTTATTTCGCGACTACTTCAGCATCTGGTGATTCATGGCATCCGAGTCTTGAATGGTTTGACATCGATTTCATACACGTACCCAGGGGGTTCCATTGAATATTTCTCGGACCTGTCTCAATGGCCGTTTATATACAAAACATACATATACGTGGTCCAATCATTATTCGGGAGTGGGGTTATCGTAGGTCATGTTTTTGGAGAGCGGGACATCATGTGCTCAACGAGCTGCAGCTTTGCCGCTGTTATTCGACATGGAATTCAAAAGTTGTCATGGGCTTACCCCTCCTTTTTTGGTGTTCCACTGGTGGTAGGTGATGCAACTTTGTCTATAAGTGAAGTCATTGACGCATCTAAAGCGACTGGGATTGCAAGTTCGTATGCGGCGTCAAAACAGGGCAGTGACGAGGTCCTTGGTTTGGACTTCTCGTTGTGGTATATGGCGTTCTTGGCAACGACGCTATCAACGAACATAGTAGCAACCAGTGCGTCGTTATGGCCGATTGACTTATGGTATCCGTTTTCTGAATCTGTAGATTGCTCTCAGTTCTACTGGCATATAAAATCTGGGATATCAATCGGAACTCTACGACAATGGACATATCTAGGTTTGGGAAGCCTCGATTGCAGTCTATATTCCAGTTGGTCGTAGATGCGGGCTTGATCTACTCTCTCGTCCTTCTTGCAGCGTTGATCTGCTTCATAATTGGATCTGAATCTCAATACACAAGTATAGACATGGTCAGCGATTTCTATTTCCCTTCATAGATGAGAATAGTCCTCACTGAAATGCTTCTGCTAATTCCTAGGCCTCGCCTATCATCTCCATCGCGGTCTTGATGATAATTACCCGACTCGGGGCAAGCAAGTTTGTTCGCCCATTGACACCCGCGTCCCTTGAATACGCGTGCACTGGTAGAGAGAGCGTTCTCAGCACAGAGCGCAGGCGCAGAATGCAAGTCCACATCACGACATTGACAGAGAGCAAAATCGAAAATAATCAACGCTCACCGATCCATCTGATGGATGTTCTGGGAAACAACAGCAACCGAAGCGAGATCAAGCTGAATACCATAGAGGAGGGTGTGTGACCTCTGAACTACGCAAGACTCGTCGGCGGATTGTCGACGATTCAAATACATGACTCCAGATGTAATTTATTTAGTCGTTTGTTGGTCGATAAAACTGAGCTTGTCGTCCGACCAAGGTAGATGAAACTGAGAGCGATTCCGAAAGTATCAAAGTGTAGAATACTTTGTCAATGGTTGCCCAGCGGGCCCAGTTTGAAGCAAGAAGATCGGGCCTCAAGTGGGTCAGGGTTTTCTTGTGTTGTGCAATGTTTTGGTTCGAAAGATGGATGGTGCCGCATCGGCGGAGGTTTTTGAAACTCGCCAAATCACCACGGCCTCTCATTTTACTGCGCCCTGATGATAACGAACGGCGCAATGCATGGTCATATTCGTGTGGCGTGGTCAGACATTAGAACTTTTCCGTACCTGAGGTGGCAATGATCCATAGAGAGTCATGTAGAACAGTCAGCTCAGAGACGCGCGGCAACAGCTACATACACATGTCTTGAGGTGGTTTGTACTCCATGAGCAGGGACCACATGTAAGACTCTCCAAATCGATATCTTGGCGTGGCGAGTTGCGACAACTCGACAAACCATTTGTGTTTCAGGTTGTCATGAATATGGAACACGTGGTTAGATTATCGTGCTAGCTGAACAGATAACGGAGCGTACTTGTAGATTGGGTCCGACGGACTCAGAGTAACCCGAGAGAGGGGCAAGAAAGCATATTCACCCGTCGGCTGAACCTTTGTTCAGGGGCCTTCGCCGTTTTATGTATAGACGCAATCTTACTTAAGCAAAGTATAATAACATGGACCACCCGAAAGCTTGCGTGCACAAGAATATGAGGGTGAGATAGGCCCAGATGCAGGACCAAGGACGTTGAGTGGATCGCGAGTACTTGAGTAATCGGTGCTATTGAAATCCATCATGAATGTCGACGTTACTCCCTTTCTCCTTTGCGTACCGATCTGGAAACTCGGAGAGATTGAAGAGAGTCGGGGCCAGTTCTACAACAGGGTTGATTCCCCCACCAACTTATTTTCCGCGAAAGCCGCACACCAGTTCAAAGGTTCTAGCGTTGTCCAGAATCGATTAGTAGGAGTTGGGATCAAATTGAAGTACATTCATATTAATCATGAAACAGCACCTCAACGGCAACAAGACGACCTAGTCAGCTTTAAATGAGCTTAGGACCTTTAAGAGGCTTCAAATTAGCACGTTACGCACTCACGCATTCAACGGTGGTATGTATAGACACACGACAGGCACCCTGCCCGGGGCCTGAGTCGGTTCCGTCTTGGCGTTTGTACTTGATTGTGTTTGTTGTGCTTGCCACCGACTCAGTGCAGAGGTACATACATACACTTCGATCGTTATGGGGCGGCGACGATTTCTGTCCCGAGGGTATGTCGCGAGTCGTACCTTGGGCCGAGGCGTTGCTGTGGGCCAACTGAATAACACAGCCACATCATACCTCTTCAATTCGAACATTCATTTGGAGGAAATATGAATATGTTGATTTAGGGTTGTTATATGGGTAGATGAAATGGGGTCTCGGAGAAGCCGCTTTCAAGTGATTCTGATTGGAACCAGTCATTCAGGCCCGGTGCGCAGATATTGATAATTTTTTCGGCGTCCCAGCCTGCTGATACTGAATGGTTTCGTGGACACAGATGCACTGTCCGCCACAGTTCCCTGCCCTCTGGGTGACGAAGATTAAAGTTTGAGGGATGGCTGACTGCACCGGCGGACTCCCCAGGATTATTACGACACGATTCACTGACCTACGGTCTCGAGCTGGACCAGGCCCACCATACAACGAAAATTGAGCTCGTTTCGTCCTCATGTAGGTATGCTATTCGCTTGGATAACTGAGCAATGATAAATTCAGGTACTTCACCTGACTTTAAACTTTGCGGTGTTCCTTTGGCCCTCGGATTGAGGGTGCAGAACTTGGATCATCAGCAATTGCAATTGTCTCACACAAGCAACAAGGCTAAGTGCTTTTTTTTTTCAGAATGTGATATCTCAAGTTCTTGTATCATGTGTCCTCGTCATCTTGGCAAACGGAAATGAGGTTCGCGCGTCCTCTCAAGATTTTCTGACCTCCTGCGCCGCATTATATGCCTGATATCGGTGTGGATCGATGAGCCCATTCACGCGGCGGAGATCCTGCGTTATTAAAGACACTTCTTCGGAACTGAAGAACTCAGGCAAGAAAACAACGGGTTTTACGTCATTTTTTGTCTTTTCACGACACAAATCCATAGGTATGTGCGTACGAGCACCTGAACTGTACCGACCATGTATAGAGTCTCGTACAATCATTGAGACTACCGCAGCAGAATTATCCAGGTCCATGCTTACTGGGTCCGTTCCACTTCCTTTGATGTCATGCAACAACTATAGCGTCCACTCCGACTCTTTCATTTGGCTCAAATAACTCAAGAGCATGCCCTTCTCAACCGAAGATGTGTACCCACCATGTGCCAATACCGCCTTCTCGGAGTATTCATATTTTGCCCGAACCCGGGGCCTCATCCCCTTGTTCCGTTTTTTTTTTATGTTTGAAATCGAGGTACGTCCAAGCAGTAGATGATTCCTCCGCTGTGGTGGCAGGTCACGTGTGGGATGTTTATCATCAGAATGTGTCAAACGGTCAAATTTTATCGTATCGTTCAGGAAGTCCGACCCTCGGTCGCGGAAGAGGTCTGATCTTGATTGTTATCGATCGCTATATCGGGTCTTGACGCATGCGTATCTGTTTCCCCGGCCTCCCAGAATCGCAATGAATATGGTGCACACCGCTGCAAAGGGCTAGCGACCTCGCTATCCTGTACGTTACATAGAACATTGTCTCGTTCTCATCGGAGGCAGTGGCGCCGTGGCAGGCATGCAGGAATCGCTTCGTAACGGGGTGTCATTTCGTCGTATCACAGCGCTTCTGTGCGGTCAAAACCTGTTCTTGGTCTACTGCTTGCATCTTTACGATCACCTGGTCGAATCGGTGTAACAGAAGTCGCCCCTCTTCACACCCAAGTCCCGTATCACACCACCATTCGGCGATTGTGACCTCTTATTCATTCTATTTTTTAATTCGTTTGGTTTTCGTCTTCGTTATCCACCGTTGACATGCAACATCCATTCTTCGTCAGAAGATGACATACTCTTCTTCACGACTGCAGTAGTTGCCGCAGAAGCGCACTTCAGGGGTCAGAGGTCAGATGCCAGGTGTGTTCCTGTTTAGCATTCTTTGAGATGGAACACGAGGTGGTATGTGTTTTTTTTCGCTTTGGGGGAAGGATCGGTAAAAAGTGGATACTAGGTCCCGCGTCCCCGAGGTGATGCTAGATCCGGAAGGATTCCAGGACTGTTCAGTATGCTATCAATTGTCTCACCTTTATGAGAGTGATAGTTACGATCTGGGCACCCCGAGGCCAGAAGAAAATAGAAATTACAGGTAGACGGGTCTGGACACCATTGTATCTGTCGCATCTGCAGCTTTATCGTCCTGGAGGGGGTTTCCGCGTCGCATTAGTTTTATTTTGTTTTTCAGTTTTACATTTGCAAAATCAGGGGTTAAAATGCGGTCCACGTTCATTCCACACCTGCAATCGTATTTGACGATAAGGACAGATGTTGGTCAGATCTCATGATGCAACACGTGTTGCTCCACGTTCATGTCATAGATGCATACTCGTTCTGACCTGGTGAATTCAGTTGGTATAATCATTCAAGAGCGAGGCGCAAAAGCCTGTCGATCGCTTTCTGGGGATATGAAGTTCGGCCGCAGCAGCAACGTGACGGTAACCAGTTCTATTGGCCCATTACCTCACTCATCGATTCGAATTGCTTACTATGTACGTGTGTGTTCCGTGGAATTAGGGCTATTTACTCAAGTTGAACTTTGGCGGCGGCGAGATCGACTGGTCGGCCGGGTCGCCATGCGGTAAAACCATCGGAATGGAAAAGTATTCCTCGTTTTCTCTCTCTTTCTTCTGCTTTAAGCGAAAGAAGCTTTTTTATGATTCTTCACCCAAAAGAGAGGGGCGGCAATGGGAGGAAGAGAGGCGATAGCGTGCATCGCGGGATCCCATGAGTGTTCAACTTCGTTGCAACGTTCATGGCTCGTGCTATTTACAACTCGACGAAAGTTGACCATGGACATGGATATGGCAATTCGAGACGGATTGCGTGTGAGACGCTCTCTCTCTCTCTCTCTTGAACGAGGCTGCGCAGCCTCAGTGCTTCCGTGGTGGTGGCAGGGGGACGTTCCAATCCGGCTAAGTTGGTTTCCACTGCCAGAAGAACGACCTCGTGGCTCCAGTATCGTATGGAAACCGAAGACTCGCCGGAAGGGTCAAAGTTGGTGTAACCCGAGATCTTCCGAATTGATAGTATAGCCTCTATGGGCGGGTCTAGGGACAGGTCCGGGGAATAACGTACTGATAACTACTATTCTTGCTGTGCAGAAATATGCTCGGAGCAAACATACTCCTCCAATGTCGTGATCTCCTGGCCAATTGAAGGTGGGCTATGTTTCAAGCGCTTTCCAGAGCCGCGAGTCAGGTACAGACCGAGTTAATCCGAGCGATAATAACGCTCCGGGTCTCAAAGCATCCGTAAGATTAATTCCAGGGTTTTACGCTTCTTTTGCAGAAGGTCATTTATCTTCATCCCCTAGGAACGTCGAAAACATAAAACATACCGGAAGACAATTCTGCGATCCTGACGATGGGACTACATTTTGACTGTTCGATCTCGTCACCGCCGTGTCTGTTCACATTTACCTTTAGTGGGCTCAAATCACGACTGTTCATCTGTTGATAGACGTGCATTTGATCTGACGGACCAGCGAGCACCGATGCTCGAGGGAGATAAATACCCAATTGGTTCATGCCATCGCTGCTTGTATCTAGTGTGCAGTAAATATGTTAGCAAGAGGAACGGATTTAGATAGATTTCGAAAACGTTGCCAAGATGAGCATTACACACCGGGTTTCTCTGATTTGATCAAACACGGGTGAGGTAATGGACAAGTCAGAGGCTCCACTCGGTGCCTAGAGGGCAGTGGCCAAGAATTCCGTCCCGTAAATGCGTTACGGCTTGCGGGGTAAAGATATATTTTGCCGTTCGCACGCATCCCATTTCTCAGAGGCGGCTTGGGGAGCCAAAAAATGAATGCTGCAGTTTCTGTTCTAAAGCAGAGTGGCACATGATCGAGATTACATTGTCGGAACGCTTGTCCTGACGGCGAGGTCGCGAGACCAGTTCACGGGACTGCGAAGCTGTTGGGTGAGGTCCCGTTCACCCGTAATGAAAATTCGGTGGATGGGGGGGGTAGGGGACCCGGATCGAGAAGCCAGACAAGTTCACAGCGCTTGTCTGTGTTGATCGTCACCATGTCCGCGGAGTTGTGCATGACGTGACCATCCCTGGATGGCCAAACGTCCCTCAACAACTCCCGGGTACGCCGGTGTCACCGCCATTAATTGGCAAGGTTAGTTGTACCTTTGCCAAGGTGCTGAATCAGATATGGGACCGCCGGCAAAAGGATGAGACGAAGTCGTTCAAAGTCGATGGTGGGTGGGGCGCAGCTGATCGGCGAACAGATGCAGACCATGAATGGGTGAAGGATGAGTTCTATCAGTTTTAATCGCGACGATCTACGGCGTGGTTCGCGACTTCGAGGAGCAATTGGCAACGAAGCTACCACTGCGGCTGTTTCAGGAACGGGGCCACGGTCGTAATTACAGTTATGTCCAAAAATGGAATAACTACGGGATCTTCCGTGTCCGGGCCGGCTCCGATTGCATTGATGGGCAATGGACTGATTGTACTTACTTAAAGCAACTCCCGTGCTTTTGCCAGCAACTTTCAATTCAACTGACTGAATGTCACCCGCACAGGAGACCCAAGAAAAACCTGCAGCATCGTCCATGCTCAAAGAGCGAAGATTCAAACTGAGCAGGTACGCACACTCCCGCCTCCTCCCCCCGACGCTGCTCTCAACACTCCCACATCCCAGGGCGTGCGATCGCTGTCGGTGCGTGTCCCTGAGCGCCCCGCACATCGGATGACTCACACTCGTGTGCAGGCGACGGCGAATCAAGTGCGACGAAGGCCATCCTTGCCAGGCATGTCTCACCGCAAACTCACCCTGCACCTTCGAAGAACCGGGGAAACGCACACATCCCCACAAATCAAAGTGCGTCTGCGAACACATTATACTATTCGATGCTCATCCATCGCATCTCCAGACGCACCGCGACCCTCGAGGACAGGATGCACCAGCTCGAGACCCTCATCCAGGCCATCCCTCCTGCCGTCTTCGCAGCCGGCGGACTGAGCCCTCCACAGCATCTCACCATAGACCAAAATATCACTCCGAGTCCGCTCTCCACCTTTGCTTCCATGAACCACTCTTTCCCTTCAGGCGTCCCGCCCCCATCGCTCCATGTTTTCCCACTGACAAATCCATCCACACATTTCACGGCCCAGCCTCCGAGGGGCTCCCCGAGGCAGGAAAGTCCCACTACTGCCTTTCGCACCATTCTCAGTCAGCAATCCCTCCCTCCCGGCGCAGACTACGCTTTCGAGGAGACCTCCCGAATACATGCCTCGTATCTCTACTTTGACGACGAAGGGTATACACGATGGCAAGGAGAGACTTCTGGTCTGCCTCTCCTTGACCTCTTGCTAGAGCACCATCCCCCAGTCAAGTCAGAGACTGAGAAGGCTACTCCGGATTCGAACTGGGCATCTAGCCAGTCGCCATCCTCCAGTCCTGCAACGTGGTTTCCCAACAGAACACAACGACGGACTGACGTCAACCCCGAGACCCTGTGGCGACTTATAACATCATATATCGTTCCGGAATTGATGGACAGGTGATATACTTTGTCCCCATCCGAACGCTAAGCTTCTTACATCTATCCTTTGCAAGTTTGGTTCAGTGCTATTTGTGTACATCTTACTACCTCTTCCCGTTTTTACACGTTCCCACCTTTCTGGCGGTCTGTTGAGTCACCCTTACGTTCTTTCTTTGGCTCATCATAACTCATTTAGGACTACGGAAATCCTCGAAAATGGGCCGAACCGGGCTTTGCTGCCTTCATCGTTGCCATTTGCTGTCTTGCGTCACGCCACATTGATGATCCACGTGTCCGGTCGGATCCCAGTGAGGGTATATCTGCAGGCACGCAGTGGTTCGAGCTTTTTGGCCGCCTCCGTATGCTTCCGATCGCAGACCGCCCAACCCTCTATACAATACAGGCGTACCTGATTGCTGCTGCCTACGCTGTAGGGCTGGGAAGACTATCCAAGGCTGCCGCGCTGTTATCGGAGGCCATCACGATCTCGATAGACGCTGGTTTACATCGCTCGGCCGACACCTATGATCTCTTTGATCCCATCGAAGACGAGATTCGGAAGCGCACATTCTGGTGCGTATATATCTGGGACAAGCAGCTGTCTGCACACTTTGGCCGGCCACCCATGCTTCGTCTTCGGGACTGCGACGTTGGGGAGCCTGCCATCGTCGACGATGAATGCGTCACCCACGACGGCGTGTTATCACAGCCTACAGGCACAGAAAGTAGAATGAGCGCGTTCATTGCTACAGTACGGATCATGGTCGTCATGGAATCGGTGTTGGACATACCGCCACCGCGCCATCGCACCGGGGAAACCTCTCCCTTTTTGATGCGGGCGGCTGGGCTACTGTCTGGCCACACACGACCAAAGGACCTACGTGAAGAAGAAGATCTACTGGATAAAATCCATCGATCCATACCTCCATATTGGGCTCATACGTCCGATACATTGGCTAGCGAGGACGTCATCCGAGTCACGCAGGCAGTGCGGCTCCACTGCGCAGAACAGGTTGTCCGAATGTTGATTCACAGGCATCGTTTTTCTAGCTTCGTAGCGGAAAGGGTGTACAGCTTTTCTACGGAAGAAGAGCCCGGTGATATTGAGCGAGAAGCCATGAGCGCTGCCCAAGCATGCGCTGTTCAAATCATCTCATCCTACATGCAGATTGCAGCCAAAGGTCTGATGACTTATTGTGCGTCGGGTTTCTTGCTCGCCGTTGTATGTGACCCCTGATCATCTTTTGCAGACGGAGTTCACGTCATTCATCAGTTGACTCAAGCTGGGCGCACCCTTCTGGCTGTCTTGATTAATTGCAAGAGTGAGAAACTTCAATCGCTGATTCAGCCTGCCCTGGAAAGCCTTCGATCGTGCGTCGGATTGCTGCGGCGATTCAGCGGGAGGTACGTATGTGGCCAGCGGTCAGGGGATTTGATGGAGGAGTTCTGTCGACGTGAGTTGATTTAAAACCCTGGCGCTGATGGTGTGGCTCACCTTGCTCAGTCACGCAAATACCCCTTGAGCCAACTCGCCCTGACTCTCAGGAACAAGCAAACGCACGACCGCCATGGATTAGACCCGTGCGCAAAAAGACCCCTAGCACGGCCAGGGGGACTGGGAGTGATGGTAGTTCTCACCATAGCAGCCCGGAGGCCTTTTCCCCGACAGAATTCTTCGTCGACCCTAATGTCGGCTTGCCAAGTACCCAGCCGATTGGGCAACCTTATTCTCCAACCTCTGCTCCGGGTGGACCCTCAGGTGCCCAGTATCTTGGTGTCCGGCGCTCGTCACTCACGTTGCCGTCATTCCTTGACACCTCCACTACCATGGAAATGGATCCGAACGTGTACATGTCGTCTCCGGCAGAGGTAATGAGCATGCTCGGTGATGGCTCTGTCGACGTTTCTTCGATCTTTTCTCCTGAATTCAACATGGGACAACACTCGACTGAGTCGAGAGATTCGCTTTACGGACATCTTGGTAGCGGAAGTCTGGTCACGACGCCATGATGCTAACATATATTCGTTCGTTCCGATCCTGTACGAGTATCTGCTGGGGCTGTATTCTTTTGTTGCACGTTTTCTTGGCCTCGTACATCCAAGGGCTTGACCATATTCAGTGTCGCAGCTAGCTGCAATACATGAGTCATGAAAAGCGCACGTTGCGTATGCTCTGTCACGGTCCTGGGCCTCCTGGCAGCCGCGCGATCACGTGCTCCTGATATGTGTTATAACTCTTGCATTCGTTCTGAGATCCTTCAAGAAGGTCACAAATTAGCGTGCTTGCTTGTTCAAGAACGCTGACTGAAACCGCCGATACTTGCCTCTCCGTTCTTTCCGCACAAGACTCCAAAGAACATACAATCATGGAGGGTTCGGATCGTGTCAGACGCGTCTTTGTGCTCGTGGTGTCCTTGATCATTGTCAGCTGCCATGTTTACGCGACGGAAGTCAGGCTCACCGCCGGAGGCATCCACCTTCCCATCATCAGAAGACCACTGGCATCCGGCGAGAACCAGCGGCGGCGGCGTTCCGTGAGTACCGGGTCCATCGGCCTTGGCGACTACGAAGACATGTAACTATCGCCTTTCCGCATTTCCTTTCATATTATTTACTCTCTGCCAGAACGTACAACGTCCTGATCCAGGTTGGCGGGACGCACATCCCTGTTGTGTTGGGTAAGAAATGCTCGCTTGTTATGCATCTGACGTAAAAAATAAATAAAAAATAAAAACAAAAACATAGACACTGGATCTTCGGATCTGTGGGTCTTGTCCGCCTCGTGCCAGTCCGGAACGTCGTCATCGTCGTCGTCGTGCCCCGCTGTCAACGACCGTGTTCCGCTTTATTCGCTCTCGAATTTCATTCCCGCACAGCTCGACGCCAAGCTGACATACGGGGACTCGAACACGGGAACGTACGCACAGGGACCCATTGGCTCTGATTCCGTCTCTATCGCTGGACTGGCGTTGTCGAGCCAGTACTTTGCTGCGATCAATGCCACCAACACGTCCGTCGTCCAGACGGGCTCTGCTGGTATTTTTGGTCTCGGTTTTCCTTTCAGCAGGTTTGTTTGTTTCTAGTACTTTTTTTCTTTTTTTTTTCTTTTGGTGTTGATGTTGGCATCAACGGTTACGCAGCCTCGTTTGGATGGACCTGTTGCGCAATCAGACGCAGCGACCGCAAAACGATTCCAATGAACTAGATTCAGAGTCACGTGTCGGACCTAGGCCTCATCCCGAAGACGCGCCGGTGGCAGTGCCAGCACGTTTCCCCGAGAGCCTCAAAAGCCTGGGTGTTGTCGAAGTTGACCACGACTCGGATGAAGCACCATTGACGCGTTCGACGCAAGAGGCTCCTTTGATCACGACGTCGGTACTCCAGTCGTCGGTTGCAAGTTATGGCCCGTTTATACCGCGACTCGTGGCGCAAGGAATGTTGGACTCGCCCATGTTTTCGATCGCCCTTCAGCGGGATGCGATTCAGATTGGAGGTAATGAGGGGATGTTGTCGATCGGGCAGCTGCCGCCCACTGTTGGAAGCGAAAGCTTGACCTGGGTGAGCGTGCGTCTCTATCCGCCGTCCCAGGGTGGGTTGAATGCCCCGTCGGACGCTTCCGGAGAGGTTCGTTCAATCCTTCGTTTCTGTTTGATGGGCAAGTGATGATAATGATGATGATGATGATGACGACGACGACGTGGCGGGGATCTTGACATTAGGTATACCCGATCATGTGGGAGATTCCGGTGGACGATGTATGGTTTGATGGGGTCAAATTGGCCAAGTCCAAACTGTCGTCTCCCTACATCTCTCTCTCGGCCCTCATCGATACAGTCAGTGTCTTGGATCCTTGTTCTGCATCACAACGATTTTTTCACATATATATACAAACAGGGAAACTCACTCATTCGTGGCCCGCCAGACGTTGTCGCGCAGATCGAAAACATGCTTGGCGGCTCGCGATTCGACTGTGCGGTACCCCACAGTTTGACGTTCCAGATAGGGGGGAAATTCTTCCCTGTTGACCCTCGAGACTTCATCAGCGAAGTCCGCGCAGGAAACCCGGACGAGTGTTCTGCCAATGTAGCACCTACGGACGTTCCCGCCTGGGGTGGTCATGGGTACTTGTACAGCTGGAACTTGGGGGATCCGTTTCTGAAAAGGTGAGCCCCTTCCTCTTTTCTTTTTTCTCTATGAACCGCCTTGATATGGGCATGCGCGCGCCGCGTAAGTATGGGGTGACGACGACGTGGACATAGTGCGACTGGATGAGTATGGCCATGGCCGCTCATGTACGGAGAGTAAGCTGCTTGATCAGCAGCGGATCCTTTTTTCATCCGTCCCGGGATTTTTTTTCCTTTCCCGTTTGCCACCACAGTTCTTTCCCCTGGAAGCGGAGGGCTCGGATTTCCGATGCGCGCGCAAGATCAATGGTTTTATTGTTTATTTATTTATTTCATATGCAGCGTCTTGGCCGCCTTTCATTATGGATCGCTCACACATCCGTCCCAAAATCCGCCACGCGTGGGACTGCTCTCGACGGTCGAAGTGGAGGCGGACAAGGAGCTGAGTGACGATGAGCGTCAGGCGAAACTGAACCACCAGGGATATTCGAGTAAGTTGGGGGTGTGACGTTTGATATACATCCCCATTAATTTTTCCCAGTACTCGTGGAACCAGCGCCTGCTTCGCTCTCACCTGCAAAGGATACCGGGATTGGGGGCGTGCCGCTTGCTCCAGTGCCCACGGCGACACAGAATGCCAGCTGGGGAACGTCCACGAGTGATGCATCGGGTATGACGGGGGTCAGTCTTGTCACTTTGACAGTTGGGTTAGCCTGGCAGGTGGTATGGTTGGCGTGGAGAGTCATTTGGTAAATTCGAGGCCCTTGGACCGAATTTCAAAAAAAAAAAAAAAAAAAAAAGTGTTCATTGGATTATGGGTTCAATTTTTGGTTTCCATTTGTGTCAGCAACTCGTGTATAAACAGTGATAGACTTGTAGCAAATAGGAATGTAAGCGATGTTTCGGATACAAACAGGGGGGTGACAGAACATTCTGGAATGTACAGGTACAGGGCAGGGGTGGAGGGAGGAATGCATACAGATTCAGTCAGATGAGGTTGTAGGGGGGAAAAAGGGGGAGAGGGAGGAGGAGGAATAAGTTATAACGCGACGGGTCTCGATTTGATCTCCTCTCACGTCGCGTTTTATAACGGTTTCTAATACATCACATATTCAGCTCCTTGGTCCGATACCGTACCGAGAGTTTCTCGTTGATCTCACAACGCCTCCAGGAGCCGCGTTCCCACAAACAAGTTCCAAGTTTTTTGTAGCAACTCCCCGCCTCGGGCTTGATTGCTGTCATGGAAGTAATTCCAGTACCCGGGTAGCAGGTGGTGAAGCGAGAACCAGATCTGTAACAGAACAACCGGTGTCAGCGTATCGTCACGTCAAAGTATGACAAAAGAGACAGCACGGCGGGAGTGTACGGAAACGAGGTCGGGCCGCATATGAAAAAGAGCACAAAGAAGAATGCTGTATGCTGTATTGTGGTAGAAGAAAGAGGGGAAAGTACTGGGGAAGAGAGCGGACGGGAAAAATAAAAATAAAAAAAGAAACACTCACGCTATAATATTTGCACGACCGTTTATCCGCATCGCGCGTCCTCATGAACAGGAACCGGCCGCCGACGAAGCAGCCATAAGCTACGAACGCGGCCGTACAGAACCAATCGATATCCCAGATGCAGCAGAGAAGAAATGACCAAATGGGGAGGCCGAGACCGACTGCGAGGCGAGACGCGATGGGAAACATGATTGGAACGGTGCGGCGGCCGGTGATGCGGTCTCCCTCGACGTCCTTGAAGTCTTGGCAATGTACAGTCGAGGCGAAGACGGCGATGGTCAGCTGGATCGCGAGTTTACCAGTTTCGCTGATTTTCGACGGGTCAAAGCCTATAAACGGCGAGTCGTGAGCAGGGTGTAGACGGAGTGTCTAGGATAAACGTACCTGCGCTGAGAGTACCGCCAAGCTCGACGCAACCATACATGAGTGCGAGAATGATGTTCTTTGAAAACCATTCTTTGTCTCCATCAAGCTCGTTGTACCAGAATGTAAACAGCTGCATCTCAATGCTGGAAAACACCAGCTGTATGCTGAAGAACCAGGAGTAGGCGAGGCAGAGTGGGGCCATGAGCCACCGAAGGATCGTCGCATTGTGTAAGGAGATCCTGCCAGCGGGAAGCGGCCTGTGTGGTTTATTCAGCTGGTCTTCCTCTGGCGCCTTAACTTGATTGGATATGTTGAACTGCAAAATATGAATCCAGATCCACACCACAGTGGGCAAAAGACGGATCGGACTGCTCAATGGTGCCGCTGCTACCGATAGCAACGTCTGAAAAGAAAAAAATTAAAAAATGAGTAGTGACGCAGCATTACTCGTCACCATGCTTACCGTTGGAATGATGGCAGTCAGGATGTCATTCTTGGTGAAGAGGAACATGGTGTAGAGGTGGTATCCGATATCGGATAGGCTGGGCCGTGATTGTCGTACAGTCATAATGCTTGAGCTCGAGGGTGGAGTGGCCGATGAAATCTGGAGGCTCTGAATCCGATTCAGATTTTAGAGCCTCTTTTATACTCTTCATGATCATTCATGCAGTCACGGTTCATTCCGGTTACTGCATGAAGCGAATCACCCCGCCGGAGGTGCTACAGCATGTTTTCGTCTACGGCGTCTCATATCAGCCGGAGGCGTAGATCTACAATGGAAAAGGAAAGTTTTATCCGTTACATAAATATAATTGAATTGATTGAGTGACAGGCGGAACGTTCCCTCAGTACATCATAATCGGCCGCCATCGGCAAATGCACCCACCCAGACACTGATTTTAGGACACCGCCTCAAGCGCGCGTCATTCCTCGTGACGCTGTTTATACAGTGAGATAAGGATTAGCTCGAGTCTCAGGGCAGGCCCTGATTGATCGCGCCAGCGATAATCGTTTTCAGCTTCCCTCGTTTCAAGGATTCGATTCTTCAATACAACGTCGCATTTGAACCTCAGAATGGGGGCATTCGGGCAGCAACCTCCCCTGAAAAACAGTCTGCGGGCAAGTAAAACAAATGATTGCATCGCCCGTAGATGTCGGCGCGCGCGAATTTCACGAAGCGCTGAACATTCGGTCACCTTTTCATCGATTAGTATCCAATAGAATACGCAGTGTTGTCCTGGCCCGAATGCAACAAAGTTGCTGTATTCACAGAGAGGCTATGAGTGATTCGGATTTCCGGATTCGAGAAATTGCCAGGTGCCGTGGAATATGGATGTAGCGGGGCTTCAAAAACTGCACTCTCAAAATTAAATCGGTAGGTTTATAGCCGATGGCAGTGGAATTGTTTAGCATCCTGGGTCTTCGCTGCATCATACGCACTGCATCCGGACAAACTACTGACAGAGCACATGGTAGTGCTCCTGCCGGGTTTTCAGGGTGCCGAGCAGATGTCACCCTATTCGATTGAAGCTCCAGGCCCATCAGGATCATCTCAGACTGCACGCGTTTAAACCTTATCATGGTCCTCGCATCAATTGCTGGTCACCTGGATCGGTGGATCAAGGGATATTGAAAACCAAAACTCTCGTTGAAGTCTCCCTGCCAGGCGTGAGGTTTAGTAAATCATTTATGTTGCACAGCAACCCTCACCAGCCCGAAGTGCACCAGGTGCATTTCTCCGTCTGCTTCCAGTCTTTTCACCCGAGCTCTGATTCGTTTCATCCACTAAGCCGAAAACTAGTACTAAACCATCGCTTCCCGTGTATCACAATTTTCCCATATCCCAGACAAGATCAAGGTCAGACTACTTCAAACTTATCATGCTGACGGAATCTGTGTACTCCTCACCATGGTTGCAGATGTCAGTGTAGCGTACTGCCACATATATACATGAAACTTTCAACATATGATAAAACAAGACGCAGTTGTCCACACAATGAGAACGAGATCGCTAAATATTAAATCCGTTGTAGAGTAGTGGATCTGAAGACAAACCCCAGAGCATCTGACAGCGTCACTGTAAAGGGTACTCATACCGGGACCCTACTGTCAAGTTAATTGCACGATTATATACAACCTACCTTATCTGTAGGCGTCGCGCATCCGCGAAAAACACCAGTTCGCGGGGAGTTCCTGAACAACACTGATTGCGATAGTGGTCAGCCGAAAGTCTCGACCGACATCGGGGGTTGTAATGACAGTTCTCAGATTGCGGGCGCGTCATATTCTCGGCGTCGCAAGCCAATCAGAGGAAATCGAAGGCCAATGATATCCAATGTCATCGGCGAGCCACCGGAACGTTTTTCTGATTCAATGTGGCCTCCATGAAGAAAACTCAATCAGCATTTTCTTATTGAAGCTTAAGGTTACTCTAATCCAAAGCGGGAGTCATTCTACTTTGCTCGAAAACGGCATTCCCGAATTAAGAGTCCGTGTGTCAGTATCCGCTAGTTGGAATGTTCTACTCCGCTCCCATTGTCTTCGGAGATGGGATCGAGATACTGTATACAGATAAATTGGAATAATGGAGCCATGCTGTATGACTGCATTGATGGCGTGGTTCGTAAGCAGGCCCACAGTGTGACAAAAATTCACGTTGAGGCGGTGCAGAGGTCGGAAGTAGTCGGAGTCAGCAGAGCGAGCGAGCGGAGAAGGAAGAGCGAGCTGGCCTGCTAAGCAAGTAGAGAGTAGTCCTGGCGTCCTCAATGTAGCTTGTGCCTGCCAACACAGAAAATGGGTATTGTGATAAGCTTCAGTGAGAACAACTTGGGGTTTATGTATGTACAGTCGATCAGTGATCCCCGGTCATTTGTGCCAACGAAATTGTCATGGCATCTGGCACACCACATCGGCAAATAACATAGATCAGAGAGCTCATACATGTAATAATGTGTCTACTGAAAATTTCGTAATGATCCAAGATTGCTACAGGCATTTTTTTTTCTGTCATGTTATCACGCATCCTGGTCACTTGCGCCAGCCCAAAAGTAGCATATCAAGACTTATGTAAATTTCAGATGCATCCAATCAGGGACAATCACATCTCTCATCCCCACTTTCACCCTCGTGCTCGCCGCCATCCATGTTACCAATGAAGACTGCCAGTGGTCTGGGTAATGGTCCCTCAAGCTATCTGAGAATAGGTTTTTTCCAACCAACTCACTGCCCTTCAGTCTTTGCCTGATCCTGTTCTGCATTCCATGCTGCAAGAGCCTCTTTGTGTGCTTGATGGTGGATATTGTTTCTCTCAATGTGAGAACCCTCTGCTTGCTTCCATATTGCAATTTCTTCAGTGTGTTCATCTCTCCTTTTTCACTGTTCTTCCTGGTTTTTTTCTTCCTCAATGATAAAATTAATTGGCAGTTAAGTATTGGCATGTCCAACCATTCAGATAGAAAATACCATGTATTACAATCAATGCTAATAGTACCACACCTGAAAATTAACTGTCACTGTTATGTCCAAGGCCATCACATGTAGCAAATGTCATGGTAGATATGATAAGCAAAGATAAACAACCTATAATTCAGCATGTTAGTGGCAAGTAATTCTGCACACAGATGCTGGATTTCTATCATGAAAATGACTTGGATGAGTGACTGTATGTCTCTATGGCTTAAATCTTTGCCTGCCATGTTGTGCAATGCACACAATACTCACTTTCACACACTTTCTTGCCACTTGCTCATGAATAGGTAGTGGTATTGATGCCTTCTTATTTTTTAAGTGTGTCTACAGTACATATATAGACACATGTAGCTTAGTCATACCTCATGTATTTAATAGTAGTATACATATATAAAGTGACCAAGAGTCGAGCTGTGAAGTGACCTATGCAGGACACGACCGTCGGCCTCTACTAACCAAGAAAAGGAGAAGACTAAAGGTGGAGGACCGCGACTTAGGTCACAAAGACACAAGAGGTCGAAGCTGGGGACAGCTCGACTCTTGGCCTGGTTTATATATTGTCTACTATATTAAATACATGAGGTATGACTAAGCTACATGTGTCTAACATGAGGTGGTCTAGAACAATGATGTCATAGATAAGAGATAAGGAGGTCCAGACCTCTGACGTCATTGATGATGTCATACCACGTGATCGGTCTAGACCAGTGATGTCATATTACGTAAGCCGGTGTGCCACACCGTTGAGATCAGAAAATGAAGGCGAGTTTGAATAAGGTTACAACACTACCCCGTCTTTTGGTTGAGATTCCAGATCAACTGGAGTTATAAAATAAAGCAGCGAATTCTTGGAGGGTTACTCCTTGGACTTTTCAAGGCGCAGCCGGGTTTTTTCGATGAAACTCCTTAATAGCCAGAGGAGCATTGGTAAGATCAGCAGCTGGCTGCCAGGTAGCGTCGCTGACATCGTATCCTTTCCATTTAACTAAATAAGAGAGTCCACGTCGAGTGGATCGTGAATCGAGAATGGATTCCACTTCAAATTCCTCAGATCCATCTTCAGATATATGTATCGCATCAGGCTTGCTGACAGGTTGACCGGGCAACTGATCTTTGAATGGTTTGACCCGAGAGATATTGACCGTGGGGTGGATTTTTATTCTGGCTGGCAGTTTGAGAGTGACTGTATTAGGTGACACTTTCAAAACGTCGAACGGCCCAATCCATTTTTGTGTAAGCTTCGCAGAAGCATAAGGCAATTGCAGATGCTCCGTAGATAGCCAGACGGAGTCGCCGATATTGTATTCCGGTGCAGTTGATCGCTTCTTTTCCGCCTGCACTTTCATCTTTTCCGCATTAGCACGAAGAGCGTTCTCGACTTCGGCGTGTGCTTTTCCTAACTCCGTTTGAAATCGTCCTGCGATGGAAGTATCATGTTTCATTTCAAAACCCATGCGCGGCATATAGTTTCGAGTGACTGCAAATGGAATGCTACCAGTAGCGCGCGTAACAGTGTTATTATGCGCAAATTCTGCCATTTTGACGTATTCCGGCCAAGATTCCTGATTCTTGGATACATAACATCGTAGATATTGCGCTAAGTCTCGGTTTACTCTTTCCGTTTGTCCGTCCGTTTGCGGGTGATATGCGGTAGAGAGTTTTTGTTCGATTCTTAGTAGTTTACACAACTCGGTTGTGAACGCTGAAGAGAATTGCGGTCCTCGATCCGAAACCACTGTTTTGGGTAGTCCATGCTTGCACCATACATGATCTCTAAATAGGATTGCCAGATCTTTTGAATTTATTGCTTTCGAACATGGTGTAAACACCACTTCTTTTGAGAATCGATCTACGACGACGCAGATGGCATCTAGGCCATTGACGGTGGGGAAGCCAGAAATAAAGTCCACTGATATATCCTCCCAGGGATGTTTAGGAATGGGTAATGGCATAAGTTTTCCTGCCGGAGGTCGTGACGACGATTTTGACTGCGCGCAAATTTGACAACGATCTACGTATTCATTAATTTCTTTTTTCATCTCAGGCCAGAAGAAATGCTGAGAGATCGTGGATAGAGTACGCTGTTGACCTGCATGTCCAGCGATTGGAGAATCATGGCAAAGCGTGAGCAATTCTACCCTCAAACCAGGAGGTACAAAGACGCGATTAGAGTCGTTGATAAATACAGATTGGCTTTCATCGAACCAGCAAGTAACCGAGGATGGTATCTTTAGGTTTTTTGACATTTTTTGTAATTTTTCCAGGAAAGGTGATTCTAAGTGTACGTCGTTGATAATAACCTGCGGTGGTAGAACCGTAATATTCTCGTTAAGGTTTTGCACTGCATCACCATGATCTGGTCGTCTGGATAAGGCATCTGCTCTAGCGTTGGTTGATCCAGGTTTGTAAATAAGGACATAGTTAAATTCCTGTAGAGTAGCATGCCATCGAGCTTGGCGTGGCAACAAGGTTTGTGGTTTTTTCCAGTACTCTAGGTTTTTATGATCGGTCCAGATTTCAAATCGTGGATTCCCAATAAGGTAATGACGCCATTCTTTCAGTGCGCGAATGATAGCGGCCATTTCTTTGTCATAAATAGGATAATTTTGTTCAGCGGCGTCGAAAGAATGAGAAATAAAGGCACAGGGTCTCCAGAGACCATCTTCACAATGAACAGAGAGCACAGCTCCTGTGGCAATATCTGATGCATCTGTTTCTACTCTTAGTTCTTTTGTGCTATCGGGGTATGCGAGTAGCGGTGCTTTTGTGAACTTTTCCTTGAGAGTTAAATAGGCATCTTCCTGTGCTGGTCCCCAGGACCATGGTACATCTTTTTTGGTCAATTCGGTCAACGGTTTGGCCGTGTGCGCGAAGTTTTCTATGAAGCGCCGATAATAGTTGCAGAGTCCCAAGAATGATTGAACCTGCTTTACAGATTGCGGTTGGGGCCATTCCGCAATAGCTTTTGTTTTGTTTTTCTGCATATCTACCCCGTCTTTAGATACGACCATACCCAGATAGTCGACAGTTGATTTAAAAAAGAAACATTTGGATGGTTTGCAGTAAAGATCATTGTCCCGTAATACCTGCAAAACCTCGCGAACTTTTTGTGCGTGTTCCGCACGAGATAACCCTGTAGTGAAAACAATAAGATCGTCCAGATAGGCACCAGTGTCATCGTAGCGATCATGAAACAAATCGTCCATCATAGCCTGAAACGTAGCAGGCGCATTTTTATAACCAAAGTACATGACCAGGGGTTCGAAAGACCCAAAAGGAGTGACAAAGGCACCTTTCCATTCGTCACCTTCCTTCATTCGTACATTGGTGTATCCCCATCGCAGATCCAGCGTGGTGAACATGTCGGCACCACGGAGCCGATCAACCAGTTGATCAATGCGAGGCAATGGATACGCATTCGTGACCGTTCCTTCGTTAAGGTAGCGATAATCCATTACCAGTCTCTTTTTTCCATCTTTTTTGGGGATAAAGAATACCGGCGCCGTCTGGGGCGATTTAGAAGGTCTTATATATCCCTTTTCAAGTTCACCATCAAGAAATTTACGAATTTCAAGTAAGTCTGTTTGTGACATAGGGATTACTCGACCCTTCTTGGGTACAAAGTCTGGTTGCAAGTCGATTGCATGATCCCATGTCTTACGGAGCGGCATGCACGTAGATTCGTGTTCTGAAAATACATTGAGAAAGTCATGAAATTCACTCGGAACTTCTGTTTTTATCTGTTTTTGCTCTTCCAGAGAGATTTCGTTTACGTTCACACCATCGTAGCGGTTAAAAGTCATAGTGTGATTTTTCCAGTCTATGGAAGGGTTGTACTGGCTAAGGAACTCGTATCCTAAGAAGACTGCATTCGTAGCTAAGTTGGATACGTATAATGTTAACGGAAAAGAATAGGCAATCCGGTTGCCATCAGTCATTTCTGCATGTACTTGACAAACATGGGTAATTCCTTTTCCCACATTTGCAGAACCGTCTGCATTTCTGACTTCTATTGGTCTGACCAATTCTTCGCATGCGATAGCATTAGCCGTGACGAATCCTTGGTCGACAAAACAATGAGTAGCGCCGCTGTCGACTAGAGCGGACACCCAGACCGAAGATTGGTCATTTCTTCGTAGTTTAAGCTCCACTTCTAGAGCATTTTCTCGTAAGTGCCGTGTCTTATACGGCATCATTCTGATCTGATGAGGGGTTTCATAATTTACAGTATTTTTTTGTATTTGTGCGAAATTAAGCACCCAATGTTTTTCTTCCGGGGCCGAGCTCAATTGAGACTTCGCAACGGAATATTCGTCTGATGGGCTACCATATCGAGACGACAGTTCGTGTGACGGGAACGAGACAGGCTCATAGTTTTCGTTCTGAGCCATTTTGGCGAGTTCTCGCATGTCAAACACTTCATAATTAAAAGATGAAGACAAATCAACAGAATTAATTACAGGGGCTATTTCCTCCCATTCTGGCTCATCGTAGTAAGAATCAAAAACGTCCGAAACTGGTACATAATCCAAAACACTATTTTTTGTATTTAAAGAATTTTCGTAAACAGAAGTATTACCAAATGAAACATGGTCCGAGACCTCAGACACCCTCATATCTGAAGTCGGCCTCAAAAACCCGCCTTAGCGCGTGCTTCGACTGCGAGCCTATCTCGCCAGTACGCTTCGGCTTCTTCCGTCATCCATGCCTGACGGTGGGCGGTAGCCGCTGGTTGCGGCGCTTGTGGGGGCGGGGGCGGAGCGGATGTTTGCTGCTGTTGTGGGGGCCAGGATGCAGTGTACCCTGGGTGCTGTGGAGGTAGAGAGGAAACAGCCTCTCGTGCCTCGTACAATGCACGGTTGCGGGGGCGGCGTGATGGATTTGTGGGACACATTGCCCAAATGTGACCCTTTCGTTGACAACCAAAACAAGTTCGATTGTCGGGCGTGTACGGAGTGCGCGGGGTTTGGCGGTCTATCTCCATAGGGGCGCCTTGTCCGGGTTGGATACCGGTCGGAGTAAACCTTTGTTGTCCCGGCACAGGGGGACGCGGAAGGGGACGAGCGCCGAATGGACGAGCGCTGGGAGTTCGAGGAGCGGCAGGGCCAATTGTAGGTCTAGCCAGGGCAATTCTTTCGAACTTTTGGTTGATCTTCGTATAGGCCTCAACCAGTCCTTTGTAATCGTCATCGTCGAGTGCTGTACCATGCAACTCGTGTTCGATGTGAATTTTATATTGCACCGCTCTTTTTAACAGGTGCACTGCTTCCTCTGCGCTACATTTGGCATCCGAATATAGAGCCGCGAAATCCCTCATGAAAATGGTGAAGTCACCGGTTTGTTTCAAGTTTAATAATTTTTTATACGCCTCGTGATGAAGCGTGCCTATGACGAAATATGTTGTGATCTCGGTTTCGAGATCGGCGATGGCTGGCCAATCAGCAACGTCCTTATCCCCGAATTCTTCGAGCGTGCTGATAGCGAATGGGGCGGCGTCGCCTATCAAGCGGGTTACAACCGTGTATGTTGCCTCGCGATTGTCCAGGCTCTTCACTTTCAGGTAAAGTTTCATTTTGGCCCACCAGAGCCGGAACGTGGCTTTCGTGCCGTCCCATACTCCTGGGTCGCCTATTGTCCTTTTTGCTCGAGTTGTTACGTCGAGCTGTAGATTCGCCAATTGGTCGGCGAGGTCGTCGATCTTCTGACTGACGCCTGACATTTTCGTATACTAAGAAGGTGGCGGTGGCGGTGTAAGGGTTGTTAGAGGGGGGTGTAGAACGACGAGCATCAAAAAACAATTGTAAAAGCTGGGGGGGAACGTTTGCTGCTTCGAGTTGGAAGCTGGTGTTGCCGGTCCAATCCCACTCAGGCTTTGGGGCGGTCTTTTGAACGGCGAGGAATTCGTAACCTATTGTGCACATAAAAAAAGGAACCTGCTTGCCACTACCACGAAGAGGGCTCCACAGGGGTTTCGTCTCACGAGGACGAGTCTTGTACGCCGGCTCGGGACCGGAGAGTCGAGGGGGAGGAACCGGGGAACTGCCTGGCTACGGCTGA
>JBBPUL010000200.1:0-29751 GCA_038094675.1 Spongispora temasekensis
ACCTCTGACGTCATTGATGATGTCATGTCACGTGATCGATCTAGACCAGTGATGTCATATTACGTAATGCGGTGTGCCACACCGTTGTGATCAGAAAAAGAAGACGAGTTTGAATAAGGTTACAACACTTTTCCCCTTATGTCTTTCTCTGTCTTTGAGGCTCCACTTGGCCTAGTCCGTGTGCATCCCCTGCACATATATATATAGAGGTGTAGCACAAGCCATGTATCCTTAGCTTGAGCCTACTCGAGATAGCAATCTATTGTGTCTTTGACCCTCTCACTTCTCCTTGCTCTCCCTATGAACCTCTTGGCCTCGCAGCATCTTCACTCGAGGATACTCTATCTTCATCTTCAATGTCACTACATACTCGCCTAGGTGGTGTAGTGATTGGTTACCTTGCATTGTACTTGGAACCTATGCCCCTCATCTTCATCTTGCAGCTTTAGGTTGTGCATTGAGTCTATAATTGATGCTACCCATGCCTGTTGTAACATGCTATCAAGTATAGTCCATAGTCATAGACTTGCTCTTGTGTGGGCTCAGGGTTATATATGGTGGAATTGAATTAGCTGATGTCTCAAGTCATCACAGAGGTTGTCTTTGGAAGCTTTCCACAACTGAGCAGGATCCTGAGGAGAGCAGTGGACCAGAATAATGACAAAGAGTCTTCTGAGTTGGGAACCCATTTTAAAGTGAGCAGCCTCTTGAAGACAAAGCATCCATTCTCTGTTATCATCCAAAAGACCATGTGCACCACAAGCCTCTTTGAAGGTAGCATAGAGATGACCATTGACAGTGCAAAGATCCTCAAAAAAAGTAGCAGCTGTAAAAAAAACATAAGCAATGAGAAAGAGGGATGTCTAGAATTAACCTCACCTTGACCAGGAGAAGCAGGGTACATGCAACCAATAATCTTGTACAGTATCTTCGATGAACTTTCCAGACAGCAGCCCTTGAATTTCAGACAAACCTCTTGAGAAACTCTTGATACAGATAGTCATGAGCACCAGTAGCAATAAGATCAGGATCTTAATTGGCCTTGAACCATCCAAGTAGTTGAGTGTCCTTGGCATTATTAATAATGTTCTCTAGTTAAGCATTAGCATGAAAAGCCACATTCTGTTAATTAGGCAGATGAAACTGTAGCCTATAGACAGCAGGCCACTTCATATGCATAGGGTATTTAAGGATGTTGTGACATGCTTGGGTGGCAGAGATGTATCTTGCATTAAAGTAGGTTTTGATCATCATGACCCTCAGCCTGGATGGTAGCATGATCAGAACCCTTGTAGATGTACTTGTGGATGTATTTGACTGCCTTGATGAACCCACAGACCTCTAGATTGATGTGACAGTTGAATTTGACCAAGGGTTCCCTGGGATGGGGGACAACATGCCTGTTGGTAAAGACATCCTGGTTTTTCTGAACTGTTCTGCCATTATCAGGTCTAGCATTGTCAGGATAACCATCCTCTTTAAGCACAGTGTAAGAAGCAAATGGCTTGGGAAATCTCTTCTTGTAGACATTATTCTCAATGCACCTCTGAGGAGTATAGGGCCCATGAAGCATGTATTTGGTGACAGCAGAGTGGAGTTGAGGATGGAGATCAGGGTCAGAGATCTGAGCAGAGATGATAGTATCAATTTGCTGCACTGTCTGAATTTTATGGCCCTCCTCCAGAAAGATCAAGATATACATATGGGGAAGACCTCTCTTCTGATATTCAATGGTGTAGACAAAGCCAGCCATAGGTCCAAAATAGCCATTATAAATCATCTTCAAGAGTGCTTGTTGTTTGGCATGAAAGACTCTAGCCACCAAGTCAGGCCTATCAATGGTAGTTTGCCCTATTGATGAAAAATAAGTCAGACTTTTACAATACAGATAGAAATAGAAATACACATACCAGGGAAAAGATTCTGAGTGATTTCAGGCCAGCTACCATTAGCAGTCATGGTCAAGAACAGATCAGGCTTTCTATACTCTCTGCAAATAGCCAGAGAGTCTTGGAGGAGTTGAAGCATGTAGTGAGCATGCCCTTGTGAGTGAAAGGCAGAATGAAATGACCCACTTGATCCATATTTTGATTAGAGTCATGGTTAAAGTGATCTCTCAACCCTTGATATAAGTCAGCCCTAATTCTGACCTGATTATTTACCACCCAAGTGAGATTGCATTGCTCAATAGAGGCCCAAGCATCACAGACCAGCTGCTGAAAGAGTCTTCCACCCTTGAACAGATTCTGAGGTTCTATGCCAGGAGAGTGCACATGAAGTCTATATGTATACCACAGCAACTGAGTGACCTTTTTGGAGTGATGTGGTTGACCACCAGCAGCTTGCAAAGGAATGTTCAAATGCCAGCCATCCTCTCCATGTGGAAATAGAAGAACATAGTGAAGTGACAGGTAGGCAGGATGTAGATTGCTGATGCAATGCAGACCTCCACCTTGAAGACAAATGACAATGTCATGCTTAGCTCTGACCTGTTAAGAACCCTAATTAGGAATTATGGCAGCAATCTCATCCACACTAGGCAGGTTGTAACATCTTTGATCACTGCTTTGCTGGAGAGAAATATGCATCCTAATGTTTGTGTGTTGCTCAGGTAGTTTAGCCTATGTAAATAAAATAAATCAGATGTTCAGATATATGTAGCAAAATGACTAACCCTCATCACATCATGAACTTGTTGATACACAGCAGCATATGGGTGAGACAGTCTCAGCATTTGATAAAGATCTAGCAGAGTTAGATGATTTAACTGAGGATTTTTATGAAAGCTTATATTTGTGGCCTCTTCTGGATCATAAATGTAGAGCTGAGCATAAGAGGGTCCAAGACCATCTGGTGGAATCAAAGCACCCATGAGATGATGAAGTGCACCATGAATATGAAAAGACAGTGATCCAGAATCTTGGAGAGCCTATATTCACTCCGAGAGATGTAAAGGCCAAGGCATGGTTGTACTGATAAATCTTTTTCCTGAACTGAGAGAAGTCCTAAGGATCATCAAACAAAGCCTGTAGAGTAGCAGGCCACTATTGAATTACAGGAAGATTAACTTGGCCTTAAAGATAGCAAATATCAAAGCAAGAATGATTGACAGTAGAGTTGGAAAGCTTTTCAGAGATGAAAAGCAAGGCATAACAGTTTGGACACAGTATATTCATTTGACCCAAAGAGTGAAGATCAATGGGCTCAAGATATGGTCTACCACCAGAAGGAAAGTCTGAGTCTGGGTCTGGATTAAGGTCTGGGTCTGGGTCTGGATAAGGGTCTGAGTCTTATGATGCTGTTGATTGGTATTGTTGAAGTTTTCATACAGTTGAGCATTATAGTCAAGAAGAGCATTTTGTGGAGGAGGCAAAGCTAGTAGCTATGGCATAGCAAATGGCTGAAATGGTGGTGGTATATGAGGTGTTGGCTGAGATAGCAAGGCATTTTGAAAGTAAGGGTTGGCAGTTTTGTTTCTATAGTTTTGTTGCATATTATGATATGCAATGAGATGCCTAGGTATACCAGAATATTGATTTATAGAAATAGGAGGATGTATCTAAATATTTTTTAGACATATATAAGTAAAGGCAAAGATTAAAGCAGGTTAAGGATGGTGATGGAATGGAGGAGAATCAAGTATACAGTGATCACACTTAGCTTGGCAAGCAGTGCTTTGAGCACATTGAGGAGAAGTAGGTGGTGAAGACCTATGTATATTAGATTACAGTTAAACTTGAAAATATAATTAAAGACCTTATATAGTAAAGAGAAATAGATAAAAAAAAATCAAAACTCAAGTTTCAGTCCAAGTCCAAATCCAAGTTCAAGAAAGTCCAAAAGTTCAAGAGTTCATAATGCACACACAATTGCCTTACTTTACCTTATGTTAGCAGTGACTAAAAGATTCTCCAGTCACAAAATTTTTGAAACTCAGAGTAATTGCTTTTGTCATTCATAAAGTGAGATGATGCTCCAGAATCAAGTAGCAACATGTCTTTTGGTATATGGTTATGTCCATCATACTTTGATTTCTCTTTTCCTTTTTGATTTACATTTCTGCAGTCATCACAGATAGTGTAGGATAAAGTAGTAGCATTGTCCAATATATCAACTACATCTGGCACAAGCACAGTACTACACATACTATTACATTTCCAATGTGGTTCCATATGCATATATAAGTGCATCTGAGTAGGAGAAACAGAGGAAATATGGCACTTGCCATTTATCTTCAGCTTTCTCAGAGTTAAGGTTATGTGAGCTGTATTTGTCTGTCATATATAGGCACTTAGGAAGCTTACAGGGCATGCCATTGCATTGTACATTACCACATGTGTTGATGTAAATACTAGCTATAAGTGCCAGAACAGCTTTTAGCATACTAGCAGCTATCATCCTCTGCATTAAAGTCAGCTGCTTGGGGTGGTGCCTGGCTGTAAAGGTCCTCCTCAGAGCTGGTAGCAGTAATGGAGAGGACACTCTATAGAGGGTATTTAACTTGTGTCAGTACTTGCCACTCTTCAGATGGTGAGGTGCATAATCTTTATTTCTTGTTGAGGTGAGCTGCCATTCTTTCCACCTCATTTTCCTGATCATCATCCCTGAAACCACCCACTAACTCTTCTGTTTCATCAGGCCCAAGGTCTACTTTGCTGGTGACATGCTTGATGGCCATGTTTGCAGTGGTTCCACCACTGATAGAAGATAATTCAGTAGGTGGAGGTCCTGCCACATCACTGACCATCAAGGTCTTTGAGCCTCCAATCACAGAGGATGTGCTTGCAGGTAGGCATGGCACCTTTTTGTTCACATTCAAATAGGAAATGCTCTGTAAAGGCTTATCAACACCACTACCAGACTCCTTGACTGTCATCACCCAATTTTGGACTCTGTTGATCAATACTTCCTTGGTCAATTCGGTTGGACTAAGATTGAGGAAAAACAGCATCACCTCGGTAAGTAAAAGCATCATATCAAGTAATTTGAGATATCACACCCAGGTGGCCCAGGCCTTGTTATAGGTTTCTCACAGTTTATGGCATGTGTTGATGGTGGCAAGTGCACTGGCACATCACCTGCTGTCAACTTGATCTTCTGCTAATTTTAACTTTGAATAGCATCACTGATTGCCTCACAGAGGACCTTTTTATTGATAGGTCTCTTCTCCTCTTGAACCATCTGATCCATGTCAGTGTTGTGCTTCACCTGGTTGTTGCATTGCTCTGATTCAGCTAGTCCAACTTGGGTGAGTTCTGTTATGTCATAGTCAAGCCGTGGATTCATCAGGCACTTGGCTCACCATTTGCTGAGGGCAGTGGCTTGGTAATGCCAGCCTGTGTGGCTCCTACTTCTAGGCATTGTGAGTGGGGTTGGGGGTTGGCAGGTAAGCTTTATTACTATCATCATGAGTGAATCTCACCTCTTGTGACCACTGGGTAGCCATCTGCATTTGCAGCACCCTGATCTTGGACAAGTTTCTGGTGCAGGCACAGGTGAATAGGTTTCACCAGAGCAATAGTACTTGTCTGGTCAGCTTCCATCCTTTGCTCAAGCCTACCCATTTGCTCAGCTACCACCTTAGTCTTTCTAGTCTTCATGGCTTGCTGGTCAGCAATTATTTGCTTGTTGGCCTGCTTCTCTCTTGACTTTCTTTTTTTGGCAGGAATATCTGACAGTCCTAGATGCTTCATGACATTTGATAGATGAGTCTGATGAGATGAGACCAGCATTGCCATATTAGAAGACATAGAAGTTGTTTTGATGTGACCGTAAGTTGAGAATAGACCTGAGAATGGTGTTGGTTGAAAAATGCCAGCATCCAACATTATAATTTGCCCCCCAAAGTATGTAACTCTCATATGCAACAAACAAACAAAACCTGAAACTTTGCCACCTCTACAGCTTCTTTCCATGCATTGAGTGAACTTCTTGATATATCCATGCCCCAATTGCCATTAGTGGTTCAAGAATAAATCAGGATTGACCCAGCACCATAATATCATACATCTGGTATTAACACAATTACCACATGAGACTCAGATCCACCAATGACAGGATATATTCACCAAGGGTGAAGATGGATCTTATAGCCACATCAATAGGTCTCTTACACCATCACCTGTAGAAGATTGGTTTTTCCCATGGTTATTGCCTTCCCCTGATGCCATCAACATTGATGCTGAGTTCATTGATCCTAAAGAAAAGCTGTACTGGAATTATCATAAATTACTGAATGGTATGCACTCATTTCCGTCATATTATAGAGCTAATAAACATCAACTTCTGCAGGTCATCCATGTAATGCACAGGGTGCCTTCTTATCTGATGGTATACCTCCACTTCAAGAAAAGACATATGATGACTGGTCTCCCTTTAGAAACTGGATGGAGTTCAAACTTGCAGACCTTCTTTATACCAGGTGTCAGATGCCTGCCACACAGATTGATACACTGCTCAACATTTGGGCTGCATCCCTGATGGAAGCAGGTGGTTGACCACCATTTTCTCCTGATGGAAATGAATGCATACCTGACCACAGAAGCCTTTATAATATAATCAATTCCATCAAACTTGAGGATGTGAAGTGGAACAAATTTGTGGTATGCTACACTGGTGATTAGCTGGCTGATGGTGCTCCATCTTGAATGAATGACAAATATGAAGTCTGGTTCCGTAGTCCACACAAAGTTCTCAAGAACATCCTAGAATCTTAAATTGGCAGGTAAAATGGACTATTGTCTATATTGGGAGTTTGCCTCAGCTACTAACAAGCACCAGTGGTGTGACTTCATGTCCAGTGACTGGGCATGGAAGCAAGCAGTACATTGTTATGTCTGTTATTGTCAGCAAACTACTCATTTACAATAGGATGTGATTGCCAAAGATGCTACAATGCACAGCTCGGCATTTGTACCCATCATCCTTGGTAGCAACAAGACTACAATATCTGTAGCAACAGGTCAAAATGACTTTTATCCCCTATACTTGTCCATCAGAAATGTTTGCAACAAGGCACAATGTGCACACAAGAATGTCATCATGCTCATCAGATTTTTAGCCATGCCAAAAAGTATGTATTCCCTTTTTGCATTGTTATTGCCACTGATAATATGTTTGTAGCCACAAAAGTACATGCAAAGACAAATGAGTTTCATAAATCTGCTAACTGGAATAAAGCTCTTCACTTTTAACTGGGATAAAACATTTCACAGCAAACTGAGATGATTGTGCTGAAGGCACAACTGCCCAGATTAAACACCTCATCTCAGTCATGCTAGAAACACTAGGGGCCTCACACAGAAGAAAAAAGAAATCATGCAACCACAGCACTACCAGAAAGATGCAGTTTAGCATCCAACATTCCTCTGGAGCAATGGGAATGTACATCATCATTTTCTTCCTCCTTCCACTTCAGAATTATATCAGCTGCAGCACTCATCCTCATGACTTGAGCAATAGCAAGCTGAAGGTTACAAAGCCTTGCACTAGGTCCTTTGTTCAGTAACTCACCTTCAGGCCCCTGTCCAAATTAAATTTTATCACCATCCTTCAATTTGATTAAACCCATGCTAACTATACCTAGGAACCAGGTGAAAAACATATTTGACCTGATCAGTAGGTCAGCAACTGTGAGGATGAGGTGTTGATGAAATGGGATCTCTCCACTTGTCTCAATTGCTTCTATTCCCTGCTCCAGCACATCAAACCTTTCATGAGCATTACTCTCTAAGTTCATGATATTGGACAAGTTATTCAGATTGCTCATAGCATAATTTATTGCATCAGTTCCAGAAAACATAGCAATGCACTTCAAAGTCTCAGCCTAAGAATTGTGGATTGTGAAAGAAACTGTGGCACAATAGTTCTGTACATACCTTTTTGTGCATGGAGTTTGGAATGATATGTGCTAGATAGGGTGTGAAACATCTGGGATGAAACTCTCATCCAGTCACCATGCAGAATTGCCCATCACATTTAAGTACAGTCATCCACTGGCACTTTAAACAGCACCAGCACTTTAAACAAACAGTCACACAACATGATGGGTGCACTTGATCCATATGAATTATAGAGTAAAGTTGTAGATACCAGTCACTACTGCTATGGACAGTAGCTGTTTGTGCACAGACCATATTCAATTCATTGGAGGATCTGTGTTTTGTGTTCGAAATTACACTATATTCTGATTTACTCTATATAATAACAAGTAGGACATGTAAAAATGGGCTATGTAGGTGCAGGAGACTCTGCTTGAGATTGTGAGGTTATGTGAAGATAATCCAAAACCTGCCTATTGTGCCAGTGTGATGCCAGTTGAGCAAGTCTGAGGAATGACTATCAGTGTGGTAGCTGTCACTTGTAAGCATGATATGCCATAAAAGGTAATAGATGCGAAGTGATATACCTGCAATGGAGAGCCTGACAGTGGCATGTTGACTGGCATCAGGCTTGTGTCATGTCATGTCATGTCAATCAAAAAGCTGCTACAAGATGGCTGGCCATGCAAAGTCAAATGAAGAAAAGAAAAGAAGACTTGCCTCAAATAGAGAAGAAGCCTTGGACTATGCCATCAAACTTTATATGGATGACCAGGAGAAACCAGAGAAGGAGCAACAAAGTCTGCACACCTTGTGTTGCATCACTGAGGAGGAGATGAAGAGGCAAGGAAAAAGAGTTCTTCTTAACCATGTGACACTCAGAAATTGACTCTCTGGAGGAAGAAGCTGTCAGCAAGCAAATAAAGAAAACCATGGTTGGCTTACCCCTGAAGAGGATGAAACCATGGTCGCATACTGTGTCAAGCTTGCTGCATAAGGCTTTTCACTCTTGTATAATGCCTTAAAGCTTCATGTTGACACAATATTACGAGCCCGCCTTCAATCAGCATTTCCTAAAGCAGGAGTTGGACAAAACTGGACTACCCACTTTCTTGGATAGCATGCTCAGGAGCTAGGAGTCTACTGGAGTTTATCTTTAGACTCTAAGCATGACTGGGCAGTGAATGAAAATACTCACAATGCTTGGTGTAACCTACTCAAAAAAGCATTGGAAGATAACCACATTGAGCCAGACTGCCTTTGGGCTGCAGAGGAGTCTGGATTTCAACCAGGGATCGGACAGAAACAATATGTAATTGGACGAGCAGGCCAGAAGCTACAATATCAGCAACTGGATGGAAGCAAAGAAACAATTACTGTGATGCTTACAGTCTGTGCTGATGGCAGCACAATTCCCCCACTCTGCATCTATAAGGGCCAGTCATTTTCTGGAAATTGGCATCAAGAAAAAACCTTACATGTATTGTAAGTAAATCCATATTCTCACACCAGTGATGAGCTCTGACAGGTCATGTGATATTCAGTATCATGTATTCTGATAAAGGTTGGACTGATAGAGAGATTGGAGTGCTGTGGATTGCAGATTTCAATCAGAAGACATGCAATAAAGCAAATGGACATGCCCGACTCTTGCTTGTAGATGGGCACAACTCACACTATACAAAGGCATTCCTTGACTATGCACATGGACACAATATCCATGTTCTTTGCTATCCCGTGCACACAACTCATATTTACCAGGGTCTTGATGTCATCATCTTTGATCCCTTGAAGCAACAATGGTCAAAAGAGCAGGATGAATTCAAGCACCAGACTGGACAGTGAGTAATGAAACAGACATTCATTTCAGTCTATGAAAAAGCTCACTGCAAAGTCCTAACACCAGAACTGATACATACTGCCTTCAAGAAGACTGGAGTGTGGCCATTTAATCCCAATATCGTAACAAATGAAATGATGGCACCAAGCCTGGCAACCTCATCACAAGGCTGTCTACCACTTCCACAGTCAAGCTCTGTCCGTGCTGTGACCTCACTCCTTTGTCAGTTCCAGGACAAAGCTGGTGCACTGGATTCTTTCCAAGAGACACCATGCACTGGCAATATTATGGTTCCACCTCCCAGTGACACTGAAATTCAATCAAGTGGTGGCATGTCATGGTCTATCCATCAACCAGCAATGTCTGCTCACCTGAGCTGGCACGCTGCTACCCTAGAAATAGCCACTGTGCTCAAATCAACATCAGGATTATTCCTCGTCAACAAAATTCCACTTACCCCATTACATCACCTTCCTGAATATCTGCCTGTTATGCTGTCACCAACACGCAGATATCACCATCAGTTACTGCTTGAAGAGCCACAGAATGAAATAGAGAGGGCTTACCAGGTTGCACTAAAAGATTCCTATGCTCAAGCCAAAGCCTACAAGAATGCCTTGATTGGCACACAGGCAACTGCAGTGCTCCAAAACATGTTTGTCGGTTGCCTGTCTAATCAGCTCCAAGCACAAGAAGACAAGCAGAAGCAGCAGAAGAAAGGTAAGCTCAATGCAGATGGGCTACCAAAACTGCTTACAAGTGAGGTGTTCCAAACACTCGTTGATGACCATGTTGCTGCAATGGAATGAGAGAAAGTTGAGCAAGAGGCCCAGCGGAAGCAAAAAAAAGCCCAAAGCAAGCTTATGGTGACCTGGAAGGAAGCAGATGAGGCACGTAGGCAGAGGAATAAAGAGTGGCAAGTGGTTTACCAAAAGGAACTGTGGTTGTGGGAAGAAGAGCATGTGAAACTGGAGAAGTGATGAGTTCAATGGGTGAAGCCAAAGCAGGACAAATTGGAATGAGCACCACCAAGGCCTGGAGTGAAGACTAGGAAGAAGAGCGAAGTGCACGGCAGTGAAAATGAACACAATAGCGATGAGGGCATGTTGTCTGATGGGAGCGTGGATGAGTGATCAACACGATAATGCTTCTCTCACTTAGTTGCTTACTAAAGTTGTGGAGTTTTCAGATATACCATATTTGGATTGTTTAAAGTGCTGGTGGTAGCATGAATCATGATAAAGCACCCTTTCTCTTCCTCAAGTTCACAACTAATCTCTCAATAATTTTTGTCAAATAAATTTTGTAGACTAATAGTAACCTCATAATACCATGTGTTCTATGCTTCCGATCTGAAATATTTGTTGTGTTGTGTTGTGTAGCAGGTCTGTTTAAAGTGCCAGTGGATGACTGTACCTGCCAGGCATGACAATGAGGGAGGATGAAAGATGAATATGTGCGCACCAATGCCTTTAAAGCCATTTGCTTTCTAGTCCCAAAATTCTTCGCAGAGTTTCTGAAGGAGTACCTCTGTCTCTTCATTGACGGCATCAGTGACGGAATACGCAGTGCTCGCCCCTGATTTTTTTCCTCCCAGATTCAAGACTATCACATCCGAGTCAGTTGATAATGCATCTGGAAAGAAATGAAACATCTTTTACTCACAAGCAACACCAAGATGCGTGAAATACTCCACTGATGTCTGTAAGATGGGATCGAAGTTGACATTCTGGGGATCTAATCCCTGGAACAACACTTCCCAAGATCTTTCAGCTGACACGAAATCTTCCACTTTCAGGGTTTCAACTGCGACAAACATGAGCATTGTTATAACGATCAAGTTTTGACTGACTGTTCTGATGAATAGTTTCATCACACTCTCCAAGTATGTCCCAGAACTGATCTAATAGTACAGTACCGCCCATTTTCTGTGATTCCAGAATAAGATAGTACAATAGTCTAGACTTGTATGATCTGCCTTGTTTATCTGAAGCTTGTAGGCGTTTCGTAATAGGCAGCTTCCATGGACTGTCATCTTCGAGGATTCATCAGCAAATCACCCTTTTATAGACAGGACTACAGGCTTACAGACCACCACAGGGTGGTATAGAGTAAAATTTGAGTGATAAAATGCAAGCAATCAGTATATTATCACCTTTTAAGCATATTTTAAGTCCTGTACAGAGGGAGACCTTTCTGTACCTTTGTAACAACTGTAGTTGTCTGTAGCTAGCTGTACAGCCACCTACAGCTCTTCTGTGATTTGCTGATGTTGCCAGAGCGTGTTTTTCCATCATTGGCTGTTCCATCCTTGTGTGGCGCAAAGGTATACTTTATGTAATTCTCACTCCAGTTTCTTCGACTCACCGTGTTTTTGCACTGCCCGCTGCAGCTCTCACTCGCCGACGCTGCCATTCGTTGAGGGAGATGGTAGATCTGTGGCTGACCTCCTATGCTGATCAATGATTGCATCACCAGCTCCTGTCCTAGGTGCGTGCTCGCCCTGCTGCTGGCCAGAGAACCGGCCAATCGTGGACTTGGGCGTGCAAGGTGGCGAAGAACAAGCCTGGCACCAAGAATGTCGGCAACCAACGCAGGTGCGCAATGCCAGCACCATTTCTGTTTGCCATTCTGCATATGCTCCTACGAGATGGGCAGATCACACCCATCGAGTGTCTGCGGTTGTACCAGGTCTGAGCACGCTGGATCATCTTTACTTCTGGCAAACTCGGTGTGGCGAAACCGCCGTCGTCCTCTGGTGAGCGCTCCGTCCCATCTATCTTTGCTCTTACTGGGACACTCAACCCTTGCTTGGCTTCGCTGCCCATCGCCGCCTGCATTGTGATGCAGATTCCACGACGGAGGAACCTGACTGGCGGTCGGCACGTGCTGCATCAATATCACCCAGTCGCCACTCACGACATGCTTTCCATCCACGAAAAAAGCTATCGACTGAACGTAGCTGTTGTTATCGATTTCAACCTGCACGCCCGTCTCGTCCATGTTGGTCGTTATCTGTCAGTATCACGTTTCGGTTTCCCGACTGGCTTCACTTACTGGTGGTTGTTCCTGAAAGTGACTTTCACCGAGGGAGGATACACTCGTCAATAATACATCTCTGTAACGCTCTCTAGCTCAACGAAGAATGTGGAAAAGAGGTATTTGTTCGTTCTCTTTCGGTGGGCCGAATGCAATGCACCCTGCTGAGTTCCAACAATCACAATCTTGATGGTTTGGTGCATGGCAAGCCTCATATTTTTTGAATCGCCCATAGATTGATGTGACAACCCCGTATTTATCGCATAAGCTCCTGTTTTCCATCATGACATTTATGTAAGCATCATTCAAGTTTAGGAGCCTGGTGTACTCCTTTCACTGCATCGAACCCATGCTGCCGTCGGGGAAAATGACAGTTCGACATTATCGCAAACAACTGAACACCTTTCCATACCATCCACAGGCCTCTCTGGAACGCATACCACTTGACATCATGTATCTCATCGCAGATCATTTTCTTGCAGAAGACTTGTTCGTTCTCAGGACTGTGCGTCACTTTGTTTTTCTTCATTCCATTTCTTTTACCTCGTTCGACACAGGTTTCCAAGTCTCTTCGCGTCTTGTTGAGCAATCGAAGCATTTGGAAGAAGGTATACTCTAGGAGTGCTCTTTTCCTCCCTCCAGGCCCCTATTATTGGCAGTCTACGTCCTACTTCATGAATGTTCTTTTGCGAGCGCACAGATCACTGTCTGTGTGGCCGACATTGCACAACCGTCCAGAGTATATTCGTGTCCGGAACTTGAGTTATAGGCGGGACGCAAGCTTCTCCCTGCTTTTGAGCAGGTGGCTTCTTGTTGCCGAGGGCTCTGGTCTGATCTGCTATGATTCGCATCGCAGCGATGTAGAAGAATCTGCCAAAACACTATACGATGCAGGCGCCGGTCGTCGCATTTTCCGAATACTATCTGTGGGACGCGCACGGGAAGACGGTGTTCTGGCTTTCGTAGTGCTCGTATTTGAAGACACGTTGTGAGTATCTTTATTCTTTTTTTTTTTTTAAAAAAAAGGCAGAAGTGCGTGTATTAAACTGTCCGTATCCATAGTGCAGTCGCCAAAGTCCTTCTGGATCGAACAAGGCCTTGCGGTATCCAAACCGCTGTTACTTCCAAACCCCTTAAGATTAGGATCGAGGGCTGGTCTGATTTAATACGCGTCCATCTGTATCATCGTTTACTCGTGGTAAACGTTGGAGAGCACTCGTCGGACTGGGAATCGTCAGACCATCTTGTTATCATTGATATCGGTACTCTGGGTCGGTTCCATATTCCTTCATCCGTACCTGGTGGAGACACGGCGGTGGGTGCTTGGTATACATTTGTGCCATCTATCTAATAGGTAATTCATCAGAAGGATACAGGTGCAACGTATTTCTTCGCCAACAAGACACATTTCGTCAAGGTCAAGGTTTATGCCCGTAATAATGAAGTGCGATCCACGATGGAATGCTTTCCGATACCTACTGCATCTGCTACTGAAACACGCGAAAGCGATCTCCTCCATCGTTCGCATCGTACTGATGTTATCCACAATCTAGCATTGCGGGGTGGTGTCGTGGTGTATGAATCCCCTGCAGACCCGGAAACGGGGAAGATATCATTTACTCTATGTGGAACCGAAGAGACACAGACCTCCGAATGCAACGCACTCAAGATGATGGAGGTTTCCCTAGAACCGACGGGTCGAATCTCGCTCAAATGGTTCAGACTCACCGAGGGCATAGCCTCGTCATTTTACATCGGGTGCTTGAACGACAGCAGCAGGCAACAAAGTCACATTCTCGGCGTGGCACTCACTGTCGGAGCCCAGAAGCCATTCCTGTTTGCACTCGACTATCGCTGGCTGAACTCGGTCTCGCTGAACTGGGCTATCGTCGACCGTGCGTTTCCCTCGCGTGAAGTCGTTGGCCTGGACGTTTTCGGTGGCGTCGCGTTTTTTTCTTATCGATACCCAGGCTGTCAGCGTACGGTTCTCGAGATGATCGACTTTGAGAAGTCGGTGCAGCATTCGCAACCTAGAGTCTTGCCGTCGACTTTACTAGGGTATGAAGATGACTGATATGCTCGCGTTCGCTTGTCTCTCTAGATCATAATACGGTTTGCTGGAACTTACGACCATCGACTTACTTATATACTGATCGCAGACTTGATAACAACAATCTTCGGATATAGTACATATAACGCCATTAGCTTCTTACATACGGCTCAATCTTGTTTTTGTCTCTTCATGGCTCTGCCGAGGGCACAGTAGTATATGCACTGGAGCTGCACAGCGTGTGTACTGTAAGTGACGGTGTTGTGAAATGAAGACGGGCGGTGACGCGCAGATGAGGTTCACCTTCCCTCGATGGCATGCACCAAACCACCCGAAACCCTTTACCCGACACACACCCCGAACTCGCCATCATCCAATGGTCTGCGTTCACAGAGTACCGAATCGCAAATTACAGACTGGCGCGTGACGGGAGCGGGCGGATTGTGCGCGGGACGTGCGTCTGGTCCTGGTGTGATGCGGTCGTAGCTGTAGCAGTGGCTTTGGTCGTACGCGCATGGTTCGAGGTAGAGTCCGACCCCCCCTTTCGTTTTCTGACTCGACTCGGGCCGCTTTTCATCGTAGGCGCAAGTAGCAACACACAGCGGACACGCCGGGATCCCCGCACTCGCGGCTATTCCTCCTTCCATCTTTGCTTTGGCTGTGGTGACCCTGTCGACATTGCTCATCTGGACACGCTGCACCCAGGTTCTACACGGTCCGTCCTCGTCCTGTATACTTCGTTCCCGTCCCACTCACACCACCACCACCACCCCACCCCACCAGAATCGCTCCTCGTCTTCCCCACTCTTGGCGTCCAACTCGAAACTCACCGTGGCTACCCCGTCCTCACATCCCCGCTCTTCATCTCGCGCCACTTTATCCCGCTTTCGGCGCTCGAAGATGTGATCATACACGAGGGCTTTCGGAGGTGGAATGTGAGATACTATCTCGCAGCGCTCCAACGACGCAATGCACCTGTACCAGACAGTGCTGCATCGGACAGCGTCATTGAAATGCACGTTGCATTCGCGGTACGTCATATTATACCCATGGCGGTGGATAATAGTTGACGTCGCATGCACCCCACCACAGAACATTCTCCCCCACTTTCCGGTCCTCCACACGGTCTACTGCGGCGTTCAAGGTACGTTATTCCCGCCGGACATAGACTCGGGAATGCCGACTGTCGTCGGCAAACACCTGTAATACATATGATATGGTGTGTACAGATAAAGGAATGTACATATGTGCGTGAGTATAATATTAGTAGATGCCCATAGACTATGATGCACTAAAGCTACAGATGGGGTATATACGACGGCCAGTCGACAGATTGGTGAGCAGAACAAGGTAACGCACGAAGGCTAGCAAGCATCAACCCCAAAAGGAGTGTGCGCGATATGATACCCGCAGTAACCAGAGTGTATGTTCCGAAATCGGAGAATCCCCCAAAGCGATCAAGCCATGGGATGACAGCAAAGGCGAGCGGAGACGTCACCAAAACGAGGGACGCAATGCGCCAGATCATCCTCTCTGTCCCCGATGGAAAATCCCAGTTCCACGCGACCAAGTGCAGTCCTCCGAGGATGATCCACGTCAAATACAGCGAACGAATCTGGACTTGGAGAGGATCCATCTCTTCCATCATGATGGTGAGTTTATTGGGTTCGCTGGGTTTGAATTGATCGGGTTTCTTGTCCGCGACCGTCAACACCCAAAACAAAACTGGTTCAAATCAAGTGCGAACCTCTGCGTCTTCTTCCTCATCAATGTCCGTTCTTGTCTTGCGGACGAAACCTAAGCGAATGAGTAATCCAGTCAAGTAACCCGGTCCCGCTTTCCATGCTCTCGATCTGCAAGCCATTTCCAATTCAGCCATGGCAAGCCTTGGGTAAGTTGACGGCGAGCACAAACCACGTACAGCTCCCTTTTTGAATACACTCGAATTCCCTCCCCTTCTTGAATCCGATGGAAAATGTGCGGGTATTGAGGTCGATGTGGCTTGTCCCACCAGAAGAAAAGGTATAAAAGCGCCAACGCAGACATGCACACCGTGTCAAGCTCTACGAGCGTCACCGCTAGACCCTCCATACCACGCGCGATGACCTGTAGCGTGAACCAAGAGAGTTGGATGATGAAGAGGGCTTTCCCCAGCGTATCCGATTTACTCAAGGCCAGGATTTCACTTTCCGTGACGAACGGATTGGCGATTTTTCCCTGCTCGCAATCTGCGAGGAATTCGCGCCATGTCATGGTCTCTGGTTGGGATTCTCCGTTGCCAGTACTGTTGTTGGTGCAAACGAAACCACCCATTTGCACAAAGTGGCTGTGCGACATCGACCATTCGTATCCCGCGACTGAAAGGTTGGTTCCTTCAGCGCTCCTCTGCAGCTAAGGGAGAGAGAGAGAGAGAAAGAGAGAAAGAGGAGACTTACCACGAGAATATTTGACCTGGCGATGAGCCTCGCACCATTGCTTCACGGCAATCGAAACCACAGCCTCGGGTGCGAAAAATGCTGTCAAGAAGATCCATGGCACCCGTTCAAAAAAGAGCTTTTCCTTGCTTCCAAAGCCGGGTACGTCAACGTGGATCGTGTGCCATATGCAAATCAGCAGGGTCAGTATACAACTCTCCAGGATGCCCCAGATACTGCGAGTGGGACCGCCTTGCTCCGGGCAAGAGCCAGACTGAGAGCTCGTGCCATCAGAGCTGGCAGCGATGGTTCCCCGGACGAATTGCGAAAGGCTGAAGAGGACGAGGAACAGGTGAATCCGCCAGGCCATCCGACGTGAGATGAATCCTCAGGCTGGAGAGGTGGGGATGAAAATGCAAAGTGGATGAATGATCTTGGCATCAATTTGAAGGCTGAACTTGAAGTCACAGGGTCACTGGTTTTCCCCGAACTATAGCCATTCTTAGCCGCCGCCGCCACTGCTGACCTGGGAAGAATGTAAATTACATACACTACACAACCTTGTCGGACAACGGTGAGTCACTTGAATGATAGAACAAAGTACGGAAACATACTAAATGTTATATCACCCCCGCCAGATCTCTGGATAGACCATCCGGGAAACTGATCGGAAACACTGTAGATTCTCAACAAAAAAAAAAAAGGCTGAGACTGGAAAACGAATCAACTGCGCACCTCCACGATCCGATATCACAAAATGTGGACATTAGGAGTGCGAAAAGAATCCCAGTGGATTAGTACAGCGTAACCCCATCTGCTGGAATAAGGTACAGGGTGCTGATAATCATACTGACATCTTCAGGGCCCATATCAACCTCTCGTTCAAGTTGTTGTTCTCTTTTCTTGTTTCTATGTATTTATTCTGCCGCGCGCATTTGATCAGACGCAGCGGTCTCCTGAATTCTGGCTATGTCACTGACGTCATTGAATAAACACCACTGCAGGCAATCCCGCATCCTTGATCATACTAAGTATGTACATATATATGATAATGATACAGGCTATCATGATCGGTGTCCGGCCCGAACCCACCGCAGCGCTAGCCTCGTTTGGCACCGTGTGTCAAGAGCCGAAGTTCCAGCTCCCCATCCAGATTCTACCAAGTCAGAAGTCACACTCACTGAGGATCGGAGGGGAGCCGATTGCACACGGTCGAACGATGTCTGGTGCCCAGTGAGCAAAGTCGAAAAAATTCAGCCGCTCGACGGTTTCCCCAACGTACATAGCTTTGCACCAATCATTACACGGATGCAAGTGTGCTACATGCTCACGGTTCATCCCTCATCTGAATCCCGAATCGGACTCATCGGTTGAAAAACGTATGTGTATGTAACCCCTGCCAACGCAAATGTATCCTCAAACAAAAATGGCAACCCGGCGCCGCCGCACCAGCTCCCAAGTTGAACCAGGTCAATTTTTTTTGGTTTGGAATCGAGTCTCTAATCTAAAAAAAAGGGCCAGCGCGCCGCATTAATGTTCGTATCTCGTATCCATTACTTATCCCCCCTCCCCCCCGCCAGTTCAGTTCGACTCTCGTCATATTAGCATTCATTGCACACACACGTTATCCTCACAATTGCATGATCAACTGCTTGATCCCAGACATCCACAACCCAATGTCGTCCGTCTGCGACCCTCTTGTCAACAGATTCACGTGAATGCCAAGCGCCGACTCCCGATCGTGCGCGGCGATGGCTAAGGGGGAAAAAAAGGGCTCGGTCGGCTCATTTTTGTGAAATGTCGTCGAAGCGATACGCACCTCGGACGAGAACTAGCAACTCATCTACGACAGGCTTGGACAACGTCTCACAATTGAGTGCGTCGAATAACGGGCTGATACGCCGTTCGAGGTCATCCGCCATTCGTTTTTGCTGAGGCTACCCGTACCCAGCTCGTCAGCCCCCCTCCTCTTCCAAGTACAAAGCAAACGAGCGAGAAACAACGTACGGGCGCGGTTTGCTTCAAATGTACCAACCGTTCCGTCAGCACGTCATAAATCGGCAACGACGACTCTGGGATATGCGTACGATCCCCTGGCGCTAAAATGAAACACATCGAAAAGTGAAACGAATGATCCTGAAATACCACATCAATCACTCACGGTATTTTGGTGGTGGAGGCCCTCTCGGCAGTGTCGGCGCACGCGCGGGCGCAGGTCGACCCTGCAGCGCGCTTGGTCCACCCGGAGGAGGCCCATGCTGCTGTGGCTGAGGCGGCATCCCACCCATCAGATGTTGCTGCGACTGGGGGGGACCTCTAACTTGAATCGGAGGAGGCCCCTGGCTCACAGACGGTGGTCCGTACGGTCCAGGTGTAGCAGGCGGCCCCTGTTGATGCCCTTGAGGTGGAGGTGGTGCATATGCACCTTGCGGAGCTTGCGCCGACGGCGGTGGTGCGTATGGCCCTGGAGGAGCTTGTGGTGTCGGGGGCGGCCCATACGGTCCTTGGTGATGGGGGGCATGAGCTGAGTGCGGTGGGGGCGTATACGGACCAGGTTGTTGCTGTGCCTGCAAACTTACTTGGCCAGTAGGTGGCGCATACGGACCAGGATGTTGTGGGATGTTGGCGGAGCTTGCCGCACCAGGCGGAGGCGTCGCTCGAGCATATTGATGAGGTGGTGGTCCTACACCGCGCGGAGGACCTGGCGGAGGCGTGGCTCTTGCATACTGTCCGGTTGTCTGTGCGAGTGGAACCGACGTCGACGAAGGAGACATGTGCTGTGGCCCTCCAGCGTGTGGAGGCGGCTGCATAGGCGGCTGACCCGAGGCCGGTACAGACCTCATCATCTGTGGAGTGCGTCCCGGGGGTGGAGGTCGGTTCTGCACGCTTGAAGGTCGTGGGATCGGTGGGGACGCGAACGGAGGACCAGGCGTAGGTGGTGACTGCATAGCGTTCGGAAACGGTGAAAGAATCGGGTCAGGCTTTCCAAGGCTGATCGAGTTAGGGGTAGTACGCCGGATCGCTCCTTTAACCACCGGTGCATCATTCCAACCTGGTGCACCGGAAACAGGTGGACGTGCAGGAGGTTGCGTAGCAGGTCCAAAGTGACCAGATGATTTAGCAACAGGTTGAGCCGGTGTGTACGGGTTGTGCGGAGTAGTATAAGACGGGGCTGGGGCTGCATTATATACTGGAGCAGCACCATATGATCCACCTCGTGTCGCGATCGGGAGGGGAGGCTGGTGAACCAAGGAAGGCACCTCCACCCCACTGTTGCTTGGAACAGCACTTTGAGTCGTACTTGGGCCCCGAGAAGATTGTCCTGTCAAGCCTGACAACCGCTCGCGCACCGCCGCAAAGTCCAAGGCTGAACCCTTGTATCCCTCCGGCGTCAGCTTCAAGTACTCGGTGGCCTCCTTGACAAGACCTTGCGCGGCGAGCATCTCAGCGTATTCGAAGTATCTATCATAAAGTGCGGCGAGTTTGTACGTCTTGGCCGCACCATCCTTGCCCTCAGTGGATATTAAAAGGTCCCCATCGACGTACTTGGCAGCTCCGCGGAAGACGGTCACCTTTTCGACAAACGTCTGCAATGCGTGCGCGTGAGCAGCATAGCGTGAGGTAGATTCGGGGGAATCAGAAGCTTTGACACGATCCGCTTCTTCTTCTGCCAATTCTTCGGTCCATATGTTAATAAGTCTTTCGAGTCGTCCAGCAGCCAGGTAGGTCAGAGTGGCCGTCTTCCTCAGCTCCAGTACATCGGCGGTATTGTCCTCAGAGTCTGCCATACTCTCGGCACGTAAAACGCCAGCTTGAAACTCGAGCCGCGCGCCAAGTTGCTCTGTCAGCCCGCCAAATTCTTCACCACTTGCAAATGTGCAGAGAACGACAAACACCTCTACCCATTCGGTCAAATCCGCGTTCTGCACAATGTCATCTAGGTCGTTGGTTACGATGCTCTGGAAGAGGCGGAGGTAGGGATGTTCGGTGGTTTGGCTTTCGAAGTACACCTTTTGAGTGCGTTGAAGGAGATCTCCTCCTCCTTTGATGGCGAGAAGGAGAGCGTCGGCATAGCGCTCTGTCGAAAGACAAAGCTCCACGGCGCTTGAAAAGTCTCCAAGAACTAGTGCCCGCGTGATGAGTCTATCAGTCTCGCTTTCGTCAGAGGGATATATCCTAAACACGTTGTTCTTGACGCTCAAGCACTCGCTGACAACGCTAGACGGGCCACTCCCGATAGTCGCAGCCACGCTTGAATCGACTGGGTAGTTTGTGTGAGGAATGACCAACGATTGCGTGCCATTAGCTTCCGTGTCTTGTACGGTGGCCATAGTACTGAAGAAGTCGGCTCCGGTTCCCGCAGCGAAGGGACCAATACCTGCGTCGTCGCCGAAAAGCGAAGGTGCAGTGGTGGTAGATTCACCATCAGCGGGCGGCGCATCAGATGCCGATAATTCTGATCCGGTCTTCTCGGTATCGGTAGCTTCTACTTCAGGCTCTGGCTCAGGGTCCACGAAAGAAACGACGGGATCGCGTGGTTCGAGATTGTCCAGTTCCTCGTCTGCCGTGTAACTAAGCGCAGGAGCCATGTCAGCGACTTCTTGTGCCCGGGCCTCTTTGAGTCTCGCGACAGCCTCTTCAATCCGAGATTTGACCTCCTCTTTCGAATAACCCAGAAGCATAATCAGTTCTTCTCTTGAGTTTGATCTGAAGAGGCTTAACAGGGCTCTCCATGTCTCCTCAGCTCGTGACTGCTCGCCGACGCTCTCTTCAGCGAATCCTTCTAATTTGCCGTCGCCGTCAGCAGACCTCAACTTCCTGACTCTGGCCACCACATCTGCCTCAGTGACTACTCCTCGAAAATGTACAACGCTGCTCTGCGTCTTGCCGTGTGGACCAGGGAGGTTGTTGACCGTAACCAGCTTACCGCCAAACCCAAAAGAAGCCGACACGGGACAGCGCAGCCACCGTGGGGGTTGCTTCAGGCTGAGGTTAAGCCCATGGACAGCTTGATCTGAAGGAAGCGCTGGGAGAGGTGCGTCATAAAGTTCAGCCCCAGATGGCCTCGGAGTAGCTTGTACCGAAGGAGGGATAGCACTGGTAGACTGCAAAGAGTGAATGCCTATCGTCCCCGAGAAGAAAGCGGTGGCCAGGAGATCAGGGTTGCGTGGGCACCATTCGACTTGGAATGCCCAGTTCTCTGCAGAGGGAAGCTGCGCATGTCCAATACCACAATGAGAATAATTTGGAAAAGGGAACACCGCGCGCGAGTACACAATGAGAAAACAAGGATACCATCAGCAGATAGAAGCGGGTGATTTCGAATATATACCTCTCCAACGATTTCCGAAGTTTGTGGGTTCCAACACAAAGCACGATTATCTTTACCGCAGGACAGTAGTAAGTCTGCATCTTGTTTACACCACGACAATGAGAGTACGCCTTTCTCATGCCCAGTGAGGATCTTCAAAATAAAATCGTCAGTCGAAAACAGTAGAACAGGTCCCTAGCCGGCGCACCTTCTCCGGTGCACGCGCGTTGCGAAGATCCCAAACCATGATGACAGGAGACATGTCATCCTCGGAGGCGGTAACAAGTCGGGTGGCCTAGTTATCAAATCACTGAGAAGACGGAACATCCAGCAAGGAACACAACACCAACATTATCTGGATGCCATGCAATAGCACTCATACCCCTTCGCCCTCCGACCGCCATCCCAGAACCAACTGTGCCACCGAGAGTGCCTGCTCCGCCACCGTATGCGAGTGCGACGACTTCACGTTTTCCACGAAGATCCCAGACGACGGAGTATCCGGAGCTGCTTGCACCTGCAAGCACGTATTGGACTTGCTGATTCCATGCAACGGATGTGATCTCGTCGAGCTTCGAGCTGCGATTGCCAGGGGTGGGGGAGTAAGGTTTGGAGGGATCATTAAGATCCCATATGTAAACCTGTTGGGATACGCCGACGTGTTATGATGACGTGTAGTTGTAGAAGAGCTGGGTACTCGCCTCTCCGCTGACCGCCCCCGAAGACAAAAGATTGGTTTGGATAGGATTGAAGTCGAGACCGCGAACGGGCCCTGTATGGATCGTATTACGAAGGATGAGCGAGTCGGACGTGCTAGAGAATCGGAATGGCGATCAACGATGTAACATGGCATTGCGGGAAACCACGAACTCTGCACGAGAAATAATCTTTTCGGGGTCCCAGAGTGCGAGTTCGCCGCTCTCCATGCCTGCAGCGATCACACCGTGCGACCGGTCCTTGTGCACCTGACCCCACGCGATGCGGTTGAACCTGGAATGTGCAGGAGATTATATAGACACGCGCGACGCGACTAGTAATATGCAAAGTCACCTGGAGGTGTCGGTGACGGATCCAATCGGTTGTGAGTCTGGACTCGCGCCGAGGTAGATGTCATCTTTGTTCATAAAGTCTGGCCGCCATATTTCGAGCTGTGATTCGTTTGAAAAGGACTCGTCGAGGGCGCCAGCGACGGTGCCAGTTGCGATGGAGGGGAGGGAGAAATTCGGGGACCAGGCAAAAGTCGCTGTCCTGTAAATTTCTTTCTGCTTCATTCTCGGCGTGCGCGCTGATGACTTGAAACGCAAATAAAACTCGCAGTCGTGTCATTTAAGCCGGCCCTACACATATAATCACGTGATTGTACAGTATTTGAAGTTTCTTGTGAGCGTCTTGCCATCGACCATCGTTCAAGAGTGAGTCCTTTTCAACCACTTCGTTTTTTTTTATCATGATGTATCATCAGTTCTGCTTCCGAAGGAGAACAATCTCTGGTGGACAACCTTTTACCAAAACTCTTATCTGATCCTTTGCTTTTCATCCGTAAAAGTAAAACCGATTCTGACAACTTTGTTTTTCATAGAAAACGGCGCCTGTCTTCTTCTCTTAGGTGAGTATGTCCAAAGACGCTCTTTACGTTCGAGGACGAAAATCAAGTTCATCCATTCTTTGAGCTGACTCGGTTGTCACACTCCTGCTTCTGCCTCCCTTCACTGGGTAACGCATGGTTTGCCCCGTACTGGGGTGTCCGTGTTGGCACGGTGGGTTGTCGTGTATCGAGCAGCATGAAACCTTGGCTTTTCTGATTTCAATATAATCGATCTATCTTGAATTCTCGCTGACACGACTATCTTAATCTAGACATTAGCAAGTACGGACTCCGGAGCAACATCGCGCAATACAAGAACGTGTGAGTACTCCTCCTCCTAGTTTTATACGATGATATATTCCATCTCGAGTCGGTGACGGTCTCCAATGATCCCTTACTCGAACATGCATCACCAACTGAGATTTTTCTGTTGGCTGAGAGGCTATGACTGACATCCTTTCGATAGGCTTTTTTGAGCACCCTGGAACGATGCATAATGTAGGTGAGCTTATTTCTAATTATGTATTGCTCAAAGATGTCTATTTTTACAAGCATATGTCCGATCTCTCATGATGGACCACATCTTTTCATTCTGAATCTTACTTTCATGTCTTCCGATCTATTACTGATTTTAACACTTGCAGTTTCTACTATGTGCTATCTTCTAATGATAGTGAGCTCAGTCGGGAATGAGTGAACGACTATATTATGTACCTAATGATAGTGAGCTAGGTACAATGTTAGTGAACTAAGTAGTAACGAATGTGCAATAACATACCTCAGTTGGGAATGAGTGAACGACTGAGGAACGCAAAAAAATGAACGAGAGTTGCGAGAAGGAATTACTAAAAACGGTAAGCTAGTTGCGTATATAAAGGTGTAGCATATGTCAACATCTTCCTGGCATGAGGAAGGATGAAAGTCCATGGTTTGTGGTTTGCTAGAGCTAGATTCACCGTAGACTCGTGCGCTCAATACAATTGATGAATCATTCCCTTCCCTGAAATGCACCCCAAGTAGGAATTGCCTGGAGATAGTATGTAGTGGAACTGAATCGTCTTTAGTTTGTACGTAATCGGTGGGGAGCATTGTTCAAGTTGGGGCGTCGTGAGTCGTCGAGTTCGCGGTGGATGATCGCGTCGTCAGCAAGTTGACGACCCTGTCGTTAAAATCATGGGTATATTTCTTCCTATAATGATACTGAATTTGTGAGGGGCATCAAATGACACATGCATTGTAATATGGTCTCATAGTAAATGCAAAGGTAGTGCAGGCAGATTTCCTGAAAATGTGTGTACACAAGCTGACGCAAAGTTTCGTTCTCGTCCCATCGACAGCAAAAGTCGTATTTATGCTGAGGCTGGTCATGAATAACAAAAAAAAAAAAGAAAGAGGTTGGGCCATTGAGGTCGGCTAGTGGGGGCGTCCAAAATCTAGAGATAAGATTCTAAAAAAAAAAAAAAAAGATGCAAGACGACGAGCATATGCATGCATGTGTGTGCGGGCAGATGTTTACGTGGTCAGCATCTGCAGTTGAACGTGGGCATAGTAGTCTCCGCGCAGAGACAGCAACTCGTCGTGCGTCCCAGCTTCGCTCACGCGACCGTCCTTGATGAAGTATCTACTCATCATCATAAAAAAAAAAAAAACATCATCATCGAGGAAATCGCATCCGTCAGTCATGTATGTACGGCACGTGCGAAAGAATGCTCGTCCACTCACATGCAATTCGCATTCTGGATGGTGGAAAGACGATGGGCGATGGCAATCGTCGTCCGACCCTTGGAAGCCTGGTCCAGCGCAGCCTGGACGACCTTTTCCGAATTCGAATCTAGCGCAGACGTTGCTTCGTCCAACAATAGAACCCTTGGATTGCGTAACAGCGCGCGAGCGATGGCAATTCGTTCTGTGGACACACACACACGCATACATTTAGACATCCATTCGTTTGGGTGGGAGGGGAACACTTACGCTTTTGACCACCAGAAAGCTGTGATCCCTTTCCACCAACCTGAGTATCGAAACCACTGAAAGACTACGTCAGCAACTTGAAAGGGGAGGGGGGAAGGGAAGGGGGACCGGCTAAGCTAGGCGATAGAGGACGGGAAGGCTCACTCTGGCAAGGACTGGATGAAATCCAAGATGTTCGCATCCCGGCAGGCTGCTTCAATCTCTTTCTCCGTGACCTCGGAATGGGGTTTATTCGCACCGAGTAAGATGTTGAAGCGGATCGTCCCAGCATACAAAGTCTAGTGAAAGAGAAAGGAAAAAAAAAATCTGAGTCTTTTATAACGAGTAGGTATCAGCGAGATGACACCAACCGGTTCCTGAGAGACGAGTGCCATTTGTTTCCGGTATTCCTGAACGTTGTACTCGTTGATAGGTTCCCCATCGAGAAGAATACGGCCCGCCAAGGGTTCATAGAAACGCTGCATCAGCTGGATCCTAATCAAACCATCAACGTCATCATCCCATCGCGATTTCGAGAGAGAGGGGGGGGGGGGGGCGAAGGGGGAAAGACCTACACCGTGCTTTTGCCACATCCACTAGCCCCAACGAGAGCGATAAACGTTCCAGGTTTCACGGCGAACGACAGACCGCGGAGAACGCGAACGCCCGGTCGTGTTGGATATCGAAAATGCACGTTTTCGAACATCACTTCACCCTGGACGTCCTTACCCTCAAAGTTTTTACCGGTAATGGAGTGGGCGTCGACATCCGGTTTGGAATCGATCAACTTGATGATCGCTGCCGAAGCGCCGCGAGCGGCAGACATGTCCGGTACATAGGAAAACAGATTACTTATTTGGATGGTCCCAAACGTGGTGCTCTGTACGAGAATGTGATCAACGAATGGAATCCAATCCATCAGCGTAAGCAAACTCACCATGATAGCGACAAAGACTGTTGTCGTATCGCACTCGAGGCGAGACATCAGGACAGCGCCATACCAAAAAACCAATGGAATAACTAAGAGGGGCATGGCTTGTGAGAATGCATACAACAAACTCGACCATAGGGATTTCCTGCGAGATTGTTTGATGGGTACCTCCAGGCTGCTTCTGTACAGTCTGATGCAATCATCCTCACGACTAAGGGAGGCAACCGTGCGTATGGCGGCAGTAGCTTCGCAAGCCATCTGCGCCGAAGTTTCATAAGCTTTCTTGTCTCCCATCTCTTTCAGGACGACGACGCGCTGTAGGATGGCTCCGTATTCAGTATCTGGGAAAGAATCACAAAGACCCAACTCACCAAGCGAATATAACCTGTACTCATAAGGATCGGCATAAATGCTATATCCATGTCAAACATTAGTACTCGGTAACACCACGACAGGCTGGACAACACCACATACCCATGCCAACTAACGACAACTTGTACTGGTATGCCAAACCAATTGCCGAGCCACCAATCAGAGTGAATAGGCCCGTAATGATACTAGAAGCGAGGCCCGTTGAAGAATTCGAGTAACACAGTGAAGATATACTCACGCTCCAAAGGTAACGCCTGCCAATCCATTAACCTTTTCTGGGTTGACACTCAAATTACTGGTCAGAGTTCCAGTCTATGAAAAATAAGTCAGCAATGTCGAATAAACAACATCGATTTATAGCCTACCCGGTTCTCGTCCTTGTCGAAAAATTCGACTGCAGAAGGCGGTGCGTCATCAGTGACGCACTGCAAAACTCAACCAAAGCTGCGCGACTTACTGTCCTGTCTCAGTAGAGCCTTGAAACTTATACTCCGCAATCTGCAGCTTAGAGTGGCTGCCACGGTTGCGAACATATAAGTGTTTAAACCCATAGCCAATCCAGAAATGATAGCAATGAGAAGGAACCTTGACCATAACTCAGACCCTATACATCAACACGTATTGCGTCACTTACCAGACTCCACTCATATTCCCATCGCGCTGCCGAACCGAACGATCGGGTTCGTTGAAACCGCTGAGGGCATGAGCTGTCGTAAAATGTAAAATGAATGCCGCGACGAGATAGAGCCAAACAATGAACCATACCAAAAACGATCCCCATGACGGGGTAGGCCATCCCCGCGACTAATCAAAACCTCAGATTCCCTTCTAATAAGATCCACAAGAGAGCTCACCGGCAGCAAAAAACGACCCTACCACATACTTCCGTAACCCTTCGGGATAAAGTGACCCTATTCGCTTCATTAGGTAGAGACCACTATAGCCATCTTCGTTGATCTCTTTCTGTCTCTTTGCCTCGTTCCGATTGCGCACAAGATCCGAGCCAATGGACTGGATCGTTTCCTTACGGCCAAGTGGGATTTCCTTTTCCACAACCTTTTCCATGTTCGTCTCGTTATCCAGAGCGTCGCCTTCAGCATCCTCCTCGTCATCTTCTGTCTTCTTCACCTCTCGCAGTTTCTGAGCCTGGACGAGCCGGGAATAAGCACTAGTGCTATTTGCCATCAGTTCGGCGTGTGTCCCCTTCTCCAAAACAAGTCCGTCTCCCATCACATAAATGCAATCCGCATCCTTGATGGTCGATAGTCGGTGAGCAATCGTGATCGTCGTCCGGCCCGCAGCAGCCTTTTCCAGTGCATCTTGTACCACTCCTTCGGACTGTGTGTCGAGAGCCGAAGTCGCTTCATCCAAAAGCAACACGCGAGGATCAGAGACGATGGCACGCGCGATTGCGATACGCTGTTTCTGACCACCCGATAAAAGAAAGCCTCGCTCCCCAACCATGGTATCATAGCCGTTGGGCAGTTTGTTGATGAAGCCCTCTGCATTCGACTTGATACATGCTTCCTTGATCAGCTTAAACTTTTCATCCTCGGAAAGATCCTCGTAAGGCGTATTGATCAGTCCGTGGGCAACATTACCCCGGATCGTAGTAGCAAATAACGTGGGTTCCTGAGAGACGAGCCCGATCTGAGAGCGTAACCATTTGAGGTTTAATTCACGAATGTCGATGCCGTCCAGCTTGACAGAGCCGCTTAGAGGATCGTAGAAACGCTCGACGAGAGAGATGACCGTCGATTTCCCAGAACCAGATGCACCAACGAGAGCTGTCGTCTCACCTGCCTTGAAGGTTATGTTAAGGTCCTTGACGACAGGGACGTCAGGGCGAGAAGAATAGCTAAATTTGACATTCTCCAGTGAAATCTCGCCATCAACCTTCTGCGGTTTGATACCCGATGGATCAGACGAATCGATATCGGGAATGCGCTCAATGGTGTCGAACAACTTTGTGGCTGCGGCCTGGGCTAGTGTGATGGCTGTACAACGGATTTAACAAGATCGTGAGATGAAGAGTGCGGTCGTCACCTCTAATCTCCCCTCCTATCTGAGTCATTGAGAATGAGCCAATCAAGATAGCTAACACTACGTTTACAACTTGGCCAGAGTTTGCTATCAGGAAGTGTTGAACAACTCCAAATGGATAAACATCAGCTTCCCGCTTACCGTGACCTTCGTTAATTAAGGTGGTGCCAAATTGGAAAGCTGAAAAGATATTAGTGACGAAAATACACCAGCGTCAAATAGTCGTACCCAGAGCATAAGCACCGTATGCGATAAACATCATCACGCCGATGCCAATTCCATGACCGATGGCCCCTTTGCTTTCCGCGGTATGGGCACTTTGGTTGTGTTTGTCGTAAAGATCAAGGAGAGATTTCTGAATGCCAAATGCGTGTGCAGTACGTATGGTTGAAATGG